>JAXQQM020058361.1:0-42682 GCA_034641835.2 Pinus albicaulis
GCTTATTGTTAGCCCCCTATGAATTTTTTGACAAGCAAACAGGGGCTAATTTGTTTATGAGCCTTCAAGGAATGCATTTCTCCTGAAAACACATCATCCTAGAAGCCTCTTCATGCTCTCTGCCCTCTGAATATTTTCCTCTGCTGTTCTTAAGTCAATAAGCCTCATTGATTATGGAAAATTGTGCTCCTAAAGGCCTTCATTTGCCCCTTGTACCCCTGCAGAATTCTCCATTTCATCCCTTCTTCCCCTTTTTCAAAGCCTCCCTTTCACCCCAAAATCCCTCCCTTAGTCCTTCTAAATCATCCCAAAATCCCCTCTAAATCCTACACACACCCCTGGTTTGGTTTATTTTTCCCTTTTTTTCCCTTATCGTTACCCTTTATTGGCCTTAAAATTTGCTAAAAATGGGCCAAAAACCCACTTTCCACCTTATGACAGGCTTAGCACCTTTCGGCCCTAGCCCCCTCAACCTTTTTCTCCACGTGACCTGGGCGCTAGAACCAAGCGCTAGCCTAGAGAGCGCTTATCGCAGATGGATATCGGGCACAATATTAACTGTCGATCTGTACGGATCAGACGGTCTTCGCAGATTAGCGTCGCGCCCGTGGCCGACTCCGTTGGCCCCTCCAATCGCATCACAACCATCCATTTAACCCGTCGATCAACGGTCCGTGTTCATCTACCGTGTTGGTCCCCGCGCCAAAACACCGTGCAGAAAGCAACCGGTTTCCATCGCACCGCCTTCGGAGGGTGGGCAGTATTTTTCGTTTCGGAGCGATTCCACTCACTGCGAGGACAACACGTGGCATCAGGCTTTGTTGAAAGCCGCCCCCCCATCGCATTAAAATTCGAGCGCGTTTGACCCAAGCGCGATGTCTGCCGTCGTAATCTGATCTGAGTGCCCATCCAAACGGTCATCGCACCATGACTGCCCGAGGAGTTAGCTGAGCAAATAGACCCATAGCCCCACCATCCATCGCCCTCTGCACGTTCTCGGCCCATCGATCTCTGAGATCGGACGATCGGATTAACACACCATGTCAGCCAAGGTCCGCCACGTCACCCTCCACGTGTTTTTGTAAATTTTATAGATCCTTCTTTTGTTTCATTCAAAAGGTCAAATTTCAAAGGTTTTCATTTAAATTTTAGCCACAGTCAGCCAACTTTCACCATGGCCGTCTCCCACGGTTGTGCTGATCTTGCATTTTCCACCATCTTGCATTGTTCCACCGTTCTGATCTGCATAGCCCATCCTCATCGTCCTCGCCGCATCCACCCTTCCCATGCATGGTTTTCTTAACATGTTTGCGTGTTTTGCAGGGTTACGGGCGGCGAAAAACGCTAGGATTCACAGTCTCCGTTACAACGACAGAGAACACAGGGAAGACCATGCGCAGGGACCGAAATCATGAAGAAAGGCCTGAGAAAGCATTATGACAGGACTTGCATTAAAAGAACTGGGTTTAAACTATGTAAAACCTCCCCAGAGCCATTAAAGCGCAGATTTCACTGACAGAGACAGAAATGGTGCAGAAAAAGAGTATCAGTGCAAAAGCAGAGAGTTTAAGGTATGTAATTGAAGGTTTTCGAGCCTTAATCCATGTATTTAAAGGCAGAGTACCAGATCGAAGACTCCGCGAATCACTCAGAGGACCCTATGCACAGAAAATCATATCGTCAGGGTGTTCACATTAGTAGAATGTTTCTTCGTAAAAAGGACATAGTACTCATCCATTTTTAGTTTACATTATGTCAACGAGAAGTTTCCAGCCCTGACAATAGTCCTATGCTATCAGAAGCATTTGTTACACAATATGGCAGACCCAAAGTCATTGATCTGTTTTTGTTAAGCTCACCAGAGTATTGCAGAGGTATTACAGCAAGTACATCGAAGACTACTCTTTCATCCAAAAGAGTACTGAAGATAAATGCCCAGAATTTAAAATAAAATGGGGCCTCAGCCCTCCTCCTCTCCTGAGTTTTAATGCTGCATTTAGTTTTCCATCTACCTCCTCTGCTACTCTTCAGCTATAAGTTCCTGAAGGAACTCATTGTAATGGTTGTTGATCGGCTATCAGAGAACTGCAAGCTGTTTTCTTTTGAGACATGGTCTCTGTGTAAAGTGTAAGATAGGCTGAGGAAGGAATTTCAGATTGAATATTCAAGCTGTTGGCAATGTTGTGCATGACTGGTGTTGTCCTTTAATATGACAAGCACATTTCTTTGGATCCTGATTTAAAGCAGCGGTGATGTTTTTCTGTCTCAGTATTTGTTTTACCATAGTTCATTTCATTTGATTTCTTCTGGCTCGCATCAGAAAACTGGCATAGGATTTACCCTTGTTAGGTACCCTATGTTTTTGATCTCCTTGCCTTCAATGTTTTCTGCTATATGTGTTATCTGACGATTGATTTCAACTAATTTAACCAGTGTAGTAGTCTGATATATTGCTAGCTAATGTATGAATTAATGGAATCTGTCTTTGGATGTTCTTGTTAGGATTTAATTGAATGAATTGGGAACACTGGGAGGTCTAGAACTCTATCTCTATCTCACTAGGATCCTTTTCAATTAGTTAAACCTTTCTAAGTTCCCTTAAGCTAGAGGCCGAAGCATTGAGAGTTCAAAGTCTCTCTCTGATCTCAGGTCTTTAAATTTGTGTTTTAAATCTTTAATGTTCCTTGTATGAAGAGTTTACCTTTCAGGTTGTGGTTCATAGGTGTTCAATGGCATGTCATGTCCCTGGATCTCCATTCTGAAAGGTCACCTTGGAAGTTTCCTTGCCTTTTGCTTTCCTTCTGCCTTTCATGCCACGCTATCATCTCTAAGATCCAATGCTTTATATGACTAGCCCAACTGAAAGCCTACATGTTGAATAGCAAGTAAACCCTCTCCTAACTCCATTTCCCAATGGTCTTAAATGTTCCCTGGATTATCTCTCCTTTGCCTAAAATCCTCTTTTATCAGTCTTGTCTCATACTGAACCCTTCTTTCCTGATTCCCAACAACCAACCAAAAATCAAACAAACAAACCCTGTGCCTATAACTAGCCTAATATCTCAAAAAAAGAGCTCCAAAGACATAAACCCTTTGCTTATATATAGAGATCCTCTGGACAGGGCGATCCACGAGGTTTGAAGTGGACTACGATATTTGTCTCATCTTTGAAAATTCCCACATTTTGAAAGCCATTTCATATTAGCAGCTTATCAGTAAAGTTAGTTGTGTCTTTTATCTTTTATTTTTCTTTTAATTTTTTGTATGGTGCCTAATTATTGTGGTGTTGATCTAACTCTCCTTGAATGTGGCAACCAGTTCTACCTACCATTGTTCTTTTGGGGGAATTGGTTTTCACTTTCAACTGGATTAATGCTCATGAATTGGTTGCATGAAAGCTATGCAGCAGCATATGGTCTAATATTACTTAACCAACACAATCCACTCTTAGAGAATTCAACAAATATTATGTGAGTGAACAACTTATGTAATAAGAATGGTATAACTGGATCACGATGTGCTCTCCAACCTAGTATGGTAGAGATGTTGTAATGTAATATCTTGTTTAGCTCTAAAAATAAACAAATCACATGTGAAAATATTTTTACTCAATAAAAATAAAATAAAAACAATGTTAAAATAAAAATGGCTTCATAGTAGGTTATTATTCATTAATAATTATTGATTTTAATTATATAGTATATGATTCAAGGAGAATGGCTTCTAGGGTTTACGCATATGGCTCCCCTGTCACCGTCACAATCTAGTCGTGCCCCGTCGCTCATGGTGGCCAGCGGCGTCCTGAGCCTGCTCTCCCTCGCAGGTTCCTTCATGATAGCAAGTTCTACCAATCATTCACTCCGCCCTTCCAGCTGCGGGTAGAAAAAAATGCCTCCACACTTTGTAGGACAATGTCGCCTCTGCAGACCGCTTTGCATCTTCTCCTCGGCCCGTTGAGTCATGGAAGACCCCCTGCGAGATGCCTACCTGCGAGACACGCTCAGACAGTCCCAATCCACACCAGCTCCTCAACAGCCCTTCACTCCACCGTTTCCCCCCTGGAACCTCATCTCTAGGCAGCCATATGACAAAGAAACTCAACAAACGTAATCAGATAGCTTAGCAGAGCAGCGAGCCATCCAGACTTGACTTTCCAATAGGCTTTGACAGCCATGGACCCCCAAATCCTCTGCCCCCCTCTTTTCAGATTTAGATTGCTCTCCTATCTGGAAAAACCATGCTACTTTGGGTACATTCCACGAACCTGGTGAAGCACCTCTCGAAGGCCCTTAAACTCAGGATAGGGATTCCCTCCTCATCTCTGTGACTTCTCCATGGAGGTAAAAAACTGGAGGACCCTTTCCCACTCTCCTTTTACAATATTGAAAAGGATGCTTCAGTGATTCTTTCCTTCCATCTACGTGGAGCTACTGATGGGAAAACCTCAATAGCTAAGGCCTTCTCTTACAAGGACACTATCCACACACAATGCCCCAAACAAGCTGCTCAACCCTCGGAGGTTCCCAATCCTTTCCTGGTAGACAAAATGGATGAAGTGCCCTTTGTAGAAATCTCCCACCCGGATCTTGAAGAAAAACATCAACTATATGTAGAAAATTCCTTCATCCGCAGATTCAATGGACTCTGGCCTCGCATAACAGATCTATACCAATGGATTCATTCCACTTGGACCAATAACTGCAAGGTTATTTTCTGCTCGAAGGGCTTCTTTATCGTTATATTTTCCCACAGTGAGGACTACCAAAAAGTCCTAATAGGGGATCCATGGTTCTGGGGAAAAGCAGGGTTATTCCTCACTCCCTGGTTCCCTGACTTCAATCCCTCCACGACAGTCATCACCAAACTTCCGATCTGGGTCATGCTTCCAAACTTACCTGCTCATATATGGCACTTATCTGTCTTCCAAGGCATTGGAGACACTCTAGGAAGTTTTCTGGCAACAGATCCCTTAAGAGGGGAAAAGGGCATCAACACCTACAACAGAATATGTGCTAAAATTGACATCATCAAAGGATTACCCCACCGAATCATTCTCAAATTCGGTAATTTCATTTGGTCACAGACCTTAGATTATGAGAACACTATGTTTCGCTGTCGACACTTCCATCAAACAAGTCATCTTCAGAACTCCTACGCTTTGTTCCTTGCCCAAAAGAAAATAAGCACTCACAAACCAAAAGATAAAAGCTGGAAACCCTTTGATCCGCCTTCCATGGATGATATTGAGTCCTCCAGCTTGGATGAAGAAGAGATTGAATCATATGAGGATGCTGCAACATAGCAGCAACTGAAATCCTCGACAATCCCTAAAAGGCCCTCTTCCTCCTCGAATCTCCAGAAACGTTCACATTAATCCACCTCCTCTGACTCGGATAAAGATTCTCTTCCTTTGATCAACAACAATCTTTAAGTGGTCTCAGCCCACCCGCTCCTTGACGGTTGGGTTCAAGTCAAAAAAAATAAAGGAAAGAAGAATTCGTATGGCGGACTCTACCCTTTCTCGGTAAAGCCCTATGTCTGTCTCACTTGGCTCCTTGTCTCTCTTCTTGTTCCTCTTTGTTGATCTCTTGACAGCATCACCAAACTACGATGGATCACCGATTTCTTCACACTCCCCTGGTTTCCTGCTTCTCTTGAATGTAACTCCTTTTGTACTATAATTTTTTAATAGAACCGATCCTATCTTATTAAAAATAATAATAATAAAATAAAAAATAAAGGCTTCATAGTATTCACCCATGGTATTCATGTCGAATATAGCTTATTTAAAGGGTGAAATTAAACCGACCTAGATCCATCTTAATTATGACTCTATCAAGCGTAGAGGGATCAAATCTATTGAGATGCAAACCTCTTTTAGAGTGAAAATAGATTTGATCCCTCTCGACGCTTGGTAGATCCAGAGTTAAGATGAATCTAGGTTGGTGTAATAAGAATTGTATAGTGAAAATTTTTATTTAGTTGTATATCTTTGATTGCTTACTCTTCATAAATCATTTTGATTGGTTTTCTCAACTCACTCAACTCACTCATGGAGATTTTTTTGTTTTTTTGTTGATCATTTTAACATTAGTTGATCGTTTGTTTCTTGTTTTTCCATTTGCTGATTGGTTGATGTATTTACTTAGTTCTTCGAGGATAGCTTCCAAAAAACTTGTTGCAGGTTTATGTGCAACACTGTACTTTTGCTTTTGCTTTACAAAATGTCGCAATCATTTTTTTCTTTCATAATTTTTAAGCTAATTGTTTATCTTGGGCTTCAACTACTCACTCCAAACTCAAAATTTGTGTAGGTTAGTTTCCAGTAAATATCCTAAAACAGAGCAATATTTGGAGACATATGAGTAGTAGAAGCATACAATTAACAATTATCTTAAAAAAATATGCAAGAAAAAACTAATTGTTGTTGTTAAAGAAAATAGTGCCTCACAAAAATCCACAAACAAATTTTGGAAGCTATCCTTGAAGAATTCAGTAAATGCATCAATTATCCAACGCATGACAAAATACCAATGATCATTCGATGCTAACATTATCAAAATATATATATATATATATATATATATATATATATATATATATATATATATATATATATATATATATATATATATATATATATATATACAAGGGAGATGAGAAAATCAATTAAAATTATTGTGAAGAGTAAGCAATCAAAGATATACAATCAAACAAAAAGAAAACCACTCAAATTTATTGTGAAAAGTAAGCAATCAAAGAAAAATTTACAGCAAATCACGAAACGATTTATTTTTCACCTCTACACCATACCATTCTTATTACATAAGTTGTTCCCCACATGAGTTGTTGGCATTTAAGGAGTGGATTTTGTGTTGGTAAAAAGCTTTCAATGGACTATATATTGAGTTGTTTGTTTGTGTCAAGACAAGCTAAAATCCACATTCAAGGGGATAACATCAGAGTGTAACCAATTCAACTTGAATTGGTTGCTCCCATTCATGGTGGAGGTACATGTTATCTATTGAAATGTCTTTTTTCTTTCATGCATAAATTTATTCACCAAGAATGACCTCATTTTTTTTCTTATTTGTGTCCAAGTTGAACATGAGGGGGTTATGATATAATTAAATTGTGTTAAATTTCTCCCTTGTGGAGATCACTTGTTGATGGAGTTTGAGAAGAGGTACTGTGGATTGAATTTTTTAATAGTGTAAGGCTCTTATGAATATTATGGATTTCCTAATAATAACGATCTATTAATGCTTTGTCTTTAATAATTAAAAGGCATTGTCGCATATTAAGTGCTTTTGACTCATCGTTCATGACACCGCCAAGTCCCTAGGAATATTCTAGGGTTTTTCTTAGGATTGTAGAAAACATCACACACAGACCTTCCCTAAAATTCCTTGGAAACTTTGCCAAAATAATATATGGTGACATTTATGTTTGAAATTTGAAAAATTTCATTTGAAGCTACCATTGCATTGTCCTTGTGTTTTTTTTTGGTTGTGATCAAAAAGTGAGCACGAGGGGTAGTGAGAAGATTTTGGGGCTACCCCACCCCCCTTAAAAATTATTATCTCTTCCAACACATTGTGCTTTTTCAACCACCTATTTAGAGGGGGGATTTTCTTAGAGAAACATAGCATGGATTTTGCTTATTGGATTCTCCAAGATAAAAAAAAAAATTAGTCACTAACCAAGCCCTTTCTAGCGACGATTTCTTGGTGACTTCCATCTACATAAATTTTTTATATAATAACAGTGAATTGGTAGAGCATGTTACAAAACTAGCTTAACAAAATTGCATTTAAAAAAAAATATGATTTATCATTTCCTTTGTAGAGGGATAAATTGTATAACATGAAGGCCATATATCCCTCTTTTATGGAAAGAAAAATAAGGGTAATGGGAAGGGCACTTTATCCATCTTTTATGGATTCTTTATGGTTTAGGGTATTTAACACCATTAGATAAAAAATAAATGAATTTATGGGTCACTAGGGCATGGGATTATCCTTTCATCTTAATCTTCACAACATCTATCATTCATGAGTGAATCTTGAAAGGGGATTGTCTCCCAAAAATTCATATCTTTTGTTGCCTCCATCCTTTACTATCTTGTGTGAGTTTGTTAATTGGGTTTCTCCTCAATGTTGATGAACAAAGATGAAAAGGGGCATTAATATATTCTCTAGGGGTTGAAGACTCTATGTCGCTAACCATTTTTGTTCTTTCAGTTCCCAACACATGATGTCATATAAACAATTTATTCCTCGAGGATTTGGCTACATTATTAGTTCTTATAAGCTTTAGGATTGAGAAAGAGGTGTTCTCAAGAACCTTTTCATCCTTCAAATGGATGGATTTACCATTCCTAAGTGTCTAGGAAAAATATAATTGAACGATAGGAGCTAAAGAATTTCATAGAGGCCAAATGGGGTAGAATTTAGTATTAGGTAGTGGCATGTCCAAGCATTGGTAGTGACCTTCCACCATTTCAATTTTCTAGATACTAGTTGGCAAACATTTTGGCTTCAAGAGATTGACTCATGTGGTGCAAATCATAAATGATAATATTCTTGTACAAGGGGTTTTAAATATATTTCCAATTAACCAAGGGATACTTTTTCCTTGTGTTTTTCTTCTTTCCATAAGAATCCTTGTATTCCAATGCTAATTTGATGCATGATACATGACAGGGTTAAAATTCAGCAAAACAAATAAACATTGGCAATAGGGAGATATTAGGGTCACATGACAAGAAAAAATATACATTTTGAGCATCTCTTAATATTTTTATTATTTCTTTCCATATAAAAAACTCATAACTTTCATTAATTAAAATAAAAATTACACTTTGTAAACACACGAAGTGTGTATGTTGTAAAAGCCACTAAAGAGAATCCATGTATGATACTTAGATTGAAGCCCCATAATCTGAAAACCTGGCCCTATGCAATAACAACCAAGGCATGAAAGCTTGTTTAGATAATAAACTAGCACTCAAGCCATAATGAGCCGGAAAAACAAAATAAAAAGGAAAAGGCACACGGGCCTCCCATGTCTAATGCGAACAAAGTTCCTTCTCAAGTTAAATATTCTAGAAGACTTGAAATATCTGAATATCCATGAGGTTACAAATATTATATTAAATAGTGTATGATGAATGAATTGAGATGAGATGCTTGAGAATTACAAATGAGGCCTGCTTATATACCTAGGCAGGTGCCTCTTCATGAAAGGTCATGACTCATCAGACATGGCCTTTCAACCTAATTACTAATTAACTAATTAATCATTATTTACATTATTTATTCATTACACAATATTCTCACTAGTTGATCGTTCATTCATCATTGCATCAACACATCGAGACTCTTGTCGAGTTTTACACATCTACACTTATGAAAAACTCTCAATCTGCCCATTGCTCCTCCTCAAATACTTAGGGACTTCAACCCACTATGGTCTTCCTATGTTGCTCCGATGAAGACCAACATAGGGCACAAAGGGCTGCCACCTATCACTGTAAGATGTCCATCTCCCACAATGAACATGGGCTAGGAGGACTGCCCATCATTTTTTTGTAGATGTCCTCCTCCACATACTAGTCTCGGTCCACATACTGCTCCTAGTTGATCATACCCTTGAGCTCAACAACTACCACTCTAGAAATTACCTCTGTCCATCAAGGTGTTTCACATCAGGCTCCAACTTGGACACTATCATGCTTTCCTCCAGCATACCATAAATGCCCAATCACGTCCACACTTGGTCCACTATCACGCTGCCCTCCAGCAGTCCAAAAGTGTCCAATACTTGTTGTAGCATCTGCCTCTGGCTAGGGAATCCTCACACCTAGGTGACGCTTACACACAGTTGCCAAGAGACTTCTCATCCACTGATCTTTGCTTCTGCAGTAGAGGAGCTATTGCACAAATCTAGGCACCAATCTTCACTATGGAAATTTCCCACTGGTTAGGGATTCTAACCTCCATATTAGCCCTCCCTCCTTGGCTTCCACAGACTTCTCATAAAAATGATCCAAATAGAAATCTTTCTCAACACAAAACCATACTAACCTCTGCATATGGGCTGATGTGTATTGTTGAATGTCTGCACTGTTGGTTAGGGCTGCAATACATATTTCTACAACACCTTCCTTCACATCTATGCATCTTCCTTAACAATGAATTACCTTTAGATATCTCATACCACCTTCTGCTGTAGTTCTAGGATACAAAAAACCCCACAACAAGCCCCCACACTTGCCAAAACAGAGATATGTCATTGCGGCTTAGTCTTTTCCTAAGAACAACCTTACGACCCCTCCGTTTAGGGCACTTAAGGCCTGCGGCCTCCCAAAAATTTAACTTATGTAATGCACACTTTTCAATAGGGGAAAACCCTCCTAAAATCATGTAAAAACCACGCCATAACTCTGCCCAAACCTGTGGCTACCTTCCAACTTGAACCTCGAACCTATGGAAATAGTAAACCCAACAAACACACCCTACACTTGTCCTTATTTTCTCCTCAAATATGCAACTGGCTCAGAGATAGATTTCTATGAGAAGATGCAAATTTGGATGTCCTGAAATGGTGTCCAACACGTTATATTTATACAAAAAATAAGGGCTCCACGAATTTGTTTAAGAGACGTGTCTCTTGGACCAAGCCTACATGAATTGGTTGTCCATAATTAATTGTCAACTTAAAAAATTCATATCTCAAGTTCTAGAGCTCTGATTTGGGTGATTTTTGAAGCGTTAGAATCAACATGCCAAGCTTTATCACCTCAATTTTTCTCATGCTCAAATTCTTCATGGTTTTTCCCAAATCCTGATGGGTTAAAAACCCCAGGCTTGGGTTCTAATCTCACAAGTGACTCTTGTGGAGCTTTGTCCTCCAATCCCCAAACGCTAGGGCTTAGGGTACCTCCCAAGCTACACAAAAATCAACAATTTAGGTTTGTTTTCTAGGATTTATTCTCCACACGTGATCAGGTTCTCAGTATAAAATCTCAAAATTAAAGTGCTCAAAATTGATTGGAAATTGAACAATAGCGAAGAGCTCGTCGCCAGGAATTCGACGCAATTCGTTTCGTCGAAAAAAGAATCTGGATGAAGAAGATAGAGCCTGTTGTTCATTTTCCTAAACAGCTAAAAAATTTGCAGAACAGGACAAAAGGATGACATGGTAGCCCAGTTAACATATAAGGTATATTTTGGGAATATTCTTCAGTTTCTCCCAATGACACTGCGACAAGTTTCACTGTAGGGTTCACCAATTTGGTTTGAAGGTGAATTTTTTTTATAATTGCTCCTAAGGTTGAATGAGATTTTTTTTTAATATGGATGGACAGTCCAACCAGAGGATAACACGTGGTGCAACCAGGGGCCACCATGTTCCCCCTATGGTGGACCAAGGTTGGAGAAATCTCAATTCAATGGTTGTATTGCATTTTTTTATATGCTATGGTCGAACATTTGTTGGCGCATTTTTTTATACAAATCAAAGTTAGAACCATATATTATATGGTCGAAACACATACCAAAGTTTGAATTGTATTTATGTCAAAGGTCAATTAGCATGTTATATATAAGGCCCATTGGCATGTTATATTAAAGTCCACACATCTACCAAGTTTCCGACTATATGGTAAAGTGGCACATATAATTTTCGTGGAGAAAAAGTATTCAATGGATGGGCAGAGGTCAGGGTCGACCTTGCGACCTCCCTCGCACCAATCGTCCGCCTTTACCAATAAGCCATCACAATAGTCCTTGTAAGAATATGGGTTTGGCTTATACTTGTTTTCGGTCAGTTTCAATAGGGGGGCTTTGGAGGGGGCCAACCCCCTCCCCATACAACATGTTCATCTAACCACCGGCGGAGCGGAGTTTCCATGAGCACGGAGATTATATTAAGAGTGGTTTTAATACCCCTTAAAATTTGATTAAACGGGCTAATACATTGCTACTCAAAATTATATGTAAATGTGCTTATGCGTAGTTAATTTGAACTTACCCACCCTTAAGTGCAGTCTTAGCATTAATTAACTAGAGTTTAGTTTGGCGGAATTTTTGGCGGTACCCCTAAATTCGAAGTTGCCCCCAATTTTGGCGGCCCTAACTGGAGTCTTCTCCAGTTTTAGAAGCAATTTACTAGGAAAAATGGTATTGGCCATATCTTTTGCAATTTTCGACCAAATTGGGAGCAAGAAGAGTCGTTTCTGATAGATTTGGACATTCAGGACTCATTGAAGCAGGTTTCAGAAGCTAGACGTGAATGTAAACAACATTTTTTTCACTTTTGAGCTAATATAGAGGCCCAAGACATGGAAGTTGGACCAAGGAGATGTAACCCAGGAGGGGTGAACTCTATCAAAACATTGTGTTAATGGATCAATTGTGATCGTTTGTTGTACCTGTTATTGTTGTTGTTCAGCATTTGTTTTTCATGATTTATGCTCTTAATTTAACTTAAAAACTTAGTTCATTTACCTGTTTGACACTCATAAACACCAAGGAAACCTATGCATATAAAGAATAATATCAACAAATTAGTTTTAAATCTGAAGATGAAATTAGCACATCAAAACTAACATTCAAATTCAGATCAAGTTTGGTATCATAGCAGGGGTTGCTAAGTTTATTTGCTTGATTTGCTTGAGTTTTGTGCAAGTAGTGTTTTAATGGTTGAAAATTTGTGATGATTACAAGGTTAAAGTTGCAGAGAGGTGAAGGGAAATTGTTGGTTGCAAGCCCTAAGATTAGGACCAGAAGAAGGAAAGCCACAAGGGCACCATTTCCACCCAAAGTTTCACTCACAACTACACTTGAAGCACCTCAAGTTTTATCTCAAGAAGCTGAGATTAAAGAGGTACAAGCACCAAAAGCTGAGCTTGAATCCACAGCCATCATGTCAGGTGTTGGAGAAACTGAAGGTCATTCAGAAGAGGATGATGTCAAGAAAGACTTCAATGACATAAAGAGGATGGTTAAAATTATGTTTGATGCATTTACTGTTGGGATGGCAAGAGAAGGTTCTAAGTCTCCACATGGAGAAGGAACTTCGGATGATAATAAGGATGAAGAAAAGGATTCAAATGGTAGTGGAGCAAAACCACCTCCATCTCCAGCATCTTCATCATCCTCATCATCGCCATCAACATCATCTTCCACTTCCACCACAAAACCGCACATGCTCACTCAAAGACCACGAGAGGAAAAACACCCTTACTCAAACTTGATGTCAAATTTGAGCTTCCAATGTATAATGGTGAGATAAATGCAGAGAGGTTGGACAATTGGATACGTCAATTGGAGGTGTATTTCAGAATTAATAACCTTCATGAAGATGACATAATGATTCAATTGGCTTCTTTGAGGATGGAAGGATCTGCATTTATATGGTGGGAAGCAAGGACTCAAGAAGAGATTAAATACTACGGTAATATATTTATGTCTTGGTCAAGTTTTATTGTTTCCATTAAAAGGAAATTCTTCCATTAGCTTATATGCAAAAGGCCATTATGGACTGGCAAAATTTTAGACAATTGAAAGGGAAAAGTGTACAAGATTATACTCATGAATTTAGGAGAAGAGCTCTTATTTTGGGTATTAATTTATATTCTCAAGAAACTTTGTTAAAGTACATTGGGGGTTTGCACAGTTACCTTAGGCACACTATTCTCATGTTTAATCCCACAAACATAGATGAGGTTTGTGTTCAAGCCACACATTTAGAAGCAAGAGGGAAACAAAACATAGATGAGAAAATTGATAGTGATGGTAAACGAAAGGGAAATTTTTATGGAAGAGGAAATAGAAAGAACTCTGTCAAAAGAGAGAAAGAGAAACTCACGTGTAAACGCTTTTTAAAAAATGGCCATGATGAATACCATTGTTCGCAACTTCATCCAGAGTTGAAGCCAAAGAAAAAGAGAAAATTGTTGCGATAATTGAACATGACTTAGGTTTAGATTCAAGAGATGAAACAAAGATTTCAGCCATGGGTTTGAAAGGTAAGCACTAGTTATTCAAATTGTTCCAATGTTGCTCAAGATGAAGATACAAGAATTTAACTTTTACATATTACATACCTTGTTCTGATGCCATGTTTTTCCTCGACCATATCTCTCACAAAGTGATACTGAACATCAATGTTCTTTGTATTTGAATGATAAGCAAGGTTCTTAGCCAAGAAAATTGCACTTTGGCTATCACAATCTATCCTTATAGCTCTCTGCACCGACCCCATACTTAAACACAATCTCTACAACAAAATTTCTTACTTACTTGCATGAGTGGTTGCCATGTATTAAGCCTCTGTAGTTGAACGAGCCACTACAAACTGTCTTTTACTCATCCAACTGACTGCACCTCAAAATAAGATAAACACATACCCACTTGTAGATCTTCTTTGATACATATCTCCAACCCAGTCTGCATCAACAAAGCCACATATATTCAAAACTCTGTCAAATCCTAGTCTTCCCTAGTAGCACAAACCATAACCACTAGTGCCACGCAAATACTTGAAAAACCTCTTCATTGTTGTCCAATGATCCTTCCCTGGTTTTTACATAAACCTTCTCAATACTCCCACTTCATGTGACATGTTTGGTCTAGTACATCCATTGCAGACATCAAGCTACCCACAACACTTGCATATGGAACATAGGACATGTCCTCTTCTTCTTCTTATGTCTTGGGACATTTTTCAACATATAACTTTACACCTACAAGAATAGGAACCTTCACTGGTTTACTATCCTGCATATTGAACCTCTGCAATATTTTCTCAACATAGTTCCTTTGGTTTAACCAGATCTTCCTCTTTTCCTGATATCGTTTAATTTCCACGCCAAAAATATAGTTTTCAGAACGAAGATCCTCCATGTTGAATTTGGAGAACAATTGGGTATTCAAATGTTGGATAATTTCTTTGTCATTTCCAACCAACAACATATCATCCACATACAAGACCAAATAAATAACACAATCACCAATTAATTCAAAATACATGCAGTGATCCTCTTTGATTCTGGTGAAGCCAAGTCCCTGTATATATGTATCAAAATTCTGATACCACATCCTTTGTGACTATTTTAACCCATACAAAGAATTTTTTAACTTGCATCCAATTCTTTCTTACCATTTGTTGTCCAGGTAAATCCCCTCTGCGGACAGAGGCGATCCCTCTAGCCCTAAGGTGGGTCTAGCAACTACATGAACATACTAACATTGACCTTCCTAGATTGTAAATGAAATTCAGAGCGAGAAAGATGACCTACCTTGTTCTAAAACTCCGTCGACGGTTCTTGATCCGTCGCCCTCCTCAAGCTTGATACACGCTACTACCAACGTTTGATTACCTGTATAGACAGTCAAGATGCCACGACAAGCGTAAAATCACGACAAACATAAAACAATTACAACCTATCTAACTGATCAAGGAATACTAGAAATCTCATTATAAATGTGAACAAGAGTGGAAGATAAACATTAGCTGCATTTTATTATGATAAAGACAAGGGGATTTTACAACCAAGCCTTGATTTTGAATCTCTCCTTCTATAGGTCTGTATCCAAGCACGTTTGCGACACCCTCATACACAAAGGTCTAAGATCTCACTATTTTCTCAACACACAAAAACAATCACACTCATCATTATTCTCCTGAAGCTATAATTGCTTCTCCTCTCTAGTTAAATCTCTAACTAAGGCAACAGAGGTGAAAGGGGTCTCCTTATATAACAATGGAGGAGGAGGTTATGGGCCCTCAAATAACGGGAAAAGAGCTTATCCTTTGGATTAGTTCCTATTTCTTGGGAACAAGAAACCCAAAGGGGAATTCCTCGGCCATATCCTCAAAACAAACTTCCATCTCGTCGCCTTGCGAAGCTTCTAATCGTGGAAACTTCATTTCTATTTTAAAAACTTTCCAAAAGAGGATCGACGCGGGTCCGACATTAAGACAGAGCACCAATCAGCACAGGTCTCAGTGCAAATCTCTGCGATCGGCGCGGGTCAAACACTGAGACAAAGCGTCAACCTTGAAAACTAGGTTTATATAGGGATCTTCCAGAAAATTTTTAAAGGGAGATGAATTGGCAGACAAAGTGTGGTTGAGGGGTATGTATTCTGTTATCACAAAATCTGACCCTAATAGGCTGCTGACCAAGTAGACTCTGATTAACTCTTTCAAACCAATCATTTGGATGACGCTTAGCCTCCTCAACCTGAGAGGGCTCTCTCAAGGGTTAATGATATAAGTTATAGGTAGATGGCTAACTCTATGGTTTGTGATTTTGTATGTTTATAGGTTGAAGACTTTTTGGCCCAGCTGCTGCTTTATGCTATGAACTATAATCAGTAATGCAAAGAGATTTTGATGAACAGATCTGAGTTCTCATGGGGTTATTGTTTTCTTGATTTATATGTTACTTTTAATCATTTGCAGTAGATCTTATTGCTATTACTTAGAATTCATAATCTTATGCTCTGACTTCCTTTAGTAATGGGATGGCTATGTTTTTTCTGTATCTTGTGAGTAAACTACCTTTGAAACAATAGCAGTAAATTTCATTGCTATTACTCAGAATTCACAACCATGTGCTCTAACTTCCTTTAGTAATGGAATTGTTGTGTTTAGCAGTAGATATCATTGCTATTACTCAGAATTCACAACCATGTGCTCTGACTTCCTTTAGAAATGATATGACTGTGTTTTTTCTGTATTTTGTGAGTAAACTATTTTTGAACCACTAACAGTAAGTTTCATTGCTATTACTCAGAATTCATAACCCTATGCTCTGATTTCCCCAGTGGAGTCGCCAACTGTTATCACCCAAAAATTCTCAAAACATCATTGTGTCAACTCTGGTTTTGGTCATGATTTCAAAGAGGTCTAAAAGTCATTTTAAGTCTGGGTAAAGGGTAGGTTATATTGCCAGTTCAAATAAAGTCTTCTAGGTCCACTCCATGATCAATAAACTCTGAAATTTTACCTTGTTTTAGTCATGGTCTTAGATAGGTGATTAGGTCATTTCATGCTTTAAAAGGTAGCTGATAGGGTTAGAGTCTCAAAAGTCTCATTTTCATTTCCAAACAAAGTTTAACAACCTTATTCCATGATTTAAAGGTCCCATCACCCATTAAGAAGTCATTCCATTAGGTTTTGGGTCAAATTTTTGAAATCATACAGGAATCCACGTTTTCGTAGCGCAGCTAGTTCAAAAAATGTGATTTGCGCTACGAAAATGATGTTTTCGTAGCGCGCTACGAAACTGCTGAAACAACCTTTTTCATCAAAAAACTCTATTTTCGAGTTTTAGTAGTAAACTTCCAAAGGGGTTCCTGAGCAACTGAAAACTTATTTTTGAAAACTGAAAGAGGTTTTTCTTCCTAACATACTTAAATACAAAAGCCTCTCTCAGTTTCTTCAAATTAATTATGAGGTGGGATAAATTGATCACTCAAGTTGCGCTATGAAATTGCTGAAAGTCATTGAGAGAAAAACTTTGTTTTCTGGTTTTGGTAGTCAACTTCATGATCAGTTTCTGGCCACAAGAAAAGGTATTTTGAAATTCTGAAGGAGGTTTCTCTTCATAAAATATCCAGATACAATAACCTATCTCACGTTTCTCACAAGTGTTACCAGTTGGGAGATACAAGGCTTTCTTTGAAGCCATATTTTC
This sequence comes from Pinus albicaulis, assembly GCA_034641835.2. Taxonomy (NCBI): domain Eukaryota; kingdom Viridiplantae; phylum Streptophyta; class Pinopsida; order Pinales; family Pinaceae; genus Pinus; species Pinus albicaulis. The sequence goes on from JAXQQM020058361.1 coordinate 17,714, forward strand.
AGAAATCAGAATTTTCTAGTTTTACACAGGTTGTCCAAAGACATTTTGGTGTGTCTGCCGGGAGCCTAAAGATTAATCATTTCGGAAATCAAGAAGTTGAACTTATTAAGGTAGCAGGAGCTCAAAAAGTTTTTCGAGGCTGCAATCTACCTTGGTGACTCCATACATTTTCAAATTTTAAAGGTGGCTTTGAGAAGGAGATATACATGGAGCAATCCTGATCCCAATCCACCTACCGATGTGGACAATCCAAACACTATTTCAAGAGGCAGTCAAAGAATTTCAGAAATATTAGGTACTCCATCTCATTCTAAATCTTTCTCCTCTGAAATATTAAGAAGTTCTGAAGACAAAAGAGTTGATGATAAAATTCACGAAGTGTTGTTTAGATCAGAAAGTGAAAAGGAATTCATTGATATTATTTTAGACTTGCAAAGGAGGGGAATTGACACTTCAGCCCTAGTAACCCAAGAGGAAAAAGAATAATTTTGGGAAGTTGTTACCTTTGAGCTGTTGTTAGAAAAATAGTCTCTGAATAAACTTAAATAACTTGACCCTTTTGAAGTCCTACTAAAATCCAAAGTTGGTTTACCCCTTCCAAATTGGAGCTCAATTGTTAGTGGCTTGCAGAAACCAAGTATCCCTCCTCATACTAGTTCTTCATTTTCTGTTTCTGTCATTCCTAAAACTACGTTTCATCCCTCAAGTATGGTTGCTCCTGCTAGGTATGCACCACTTGTACTCCCTGCTTTTTTGCATGACCTTCCTAGTAAATATGCTACTAGGATTCCTACTTGGGGTAGTGATGAAGAAATTACAGCAGAGGAATTTGTAGATAGATTTAATGATTTTATAGACAGAGAAGAATTTGATGATGAAGATGTGAAACTAAGGTTATTTGCATAGAATTTTATTGGTGAAGTTAGAAAATGGTTTAAAGCCCTTGTACCAGGAAGCATTAGAAATTGGGATGAGTTTGAAGATAAATTTTTAAAGAAATGGGGAAACAGAACCAATCCATTTCAAGCACTTACTGAATATAACAGTCTTAGAAGGGCAGTTGATGAGTCTGTCCAAAACTTTTCAAAGAGATTTAATAAAGTTTTTGACTCAATTCCAGCTCATTTGAAACCTCCGGAAGCCTTAGCACAAATGAGATATGTTGAAGCATTTGATTATGAATTTTCTATCTTGTTGAGAGAAAGAGAATCACCTTCACTTACTGAAATGCAAAGTGATGCAGTTAAGGTGGAGGTAAACATCATAGTTGCTAAAAAGTCAAAAATGGGAAAAACTAAATTGAAAGAAGAGGAGAAACCTTCCACTTCAACTTCTGAAGACAAATTTGATTCAATGATGAAAACCATGGAGAAGTTGATGGATAGGTTAGCTCTTGGAAACACTTCGGCTGCTCCTGTGCAACATGAACCTCAGTTTAGAAATCCTCAATTCAGGAGACCTCAGAACCAATAAAGGCCAAGAGAAAATATAAATCAGCAGCCCAATCCTCCAGTGAGACCTCCTTTTCAACGGAATTTGGTAGATGAAGAAGATGAACCTGAAATTCCTGAAGAATCCATTCATTCTCTTGATGAAGAAATGTCAGGAATTTTCTTGACTAAGGAAGAGCATGATGAGTCAGATTTGGCTAACCAAGAGGGAGAATCGTCAGAGTATTTTAAGGGATATCAGCATGTCATTTTCGAGATGCAAAAGCAATATAATCTCAGAAACATAAATGTACCTATCACTGCAAGAAAAACACAGCCTAAGAAAGATGCTCCAAAGGTTGTTGAAGCTAGAAATGATACCTCAAAGGTGGCTGAAGGTAAAAATGACACTCCACTTGGTAAGAAAGACACTCAACTTCCTCCTCCTATCAAAGAAGCTGAAAAATATGTTTTTGTTTTCAACCTTGAGAATGAAATTTCAAAAATTAAAATATCAGTCCCGTTTAGCGAGATTCTCAAGGTAAATGAATATAGAAGCAAGATTGTTAAGTTGTTAAACTCACAACCAGGAGCTGTTGATATTTTGAATGTTTAAGAAGATAATCCTACTATATATTTGGGTCCGAGGATAGAATATGAACAAAATGAAGAGTTTCCTCCTTTTTATGTAAGCATTAGTATTCATGATATGACTTTACATAATGCTATGTTGGATTCCGGGGCTTCGCATAACCTTATGCCCAAAGTGATCATGGAAAGGATGGGATTACAAATCACGAGACCATATAAGGATTTATTTTCCTTTGATTCAAAAAGAGTTCAATTTATTGGTCTAATCAAGGATGTTTTTGTTGTTCTACCGCAAATCCCGGCAAAGACAGTTGTTATGGAAATTTTTGTGGCTGATGTTCCTCCAAATTTTGGTATTCTATTGTCAAGATCATGGGCAGCGAAAATCAAAGGCACAATGCAGATGGATCTTACCTATGCAACTATTCCAATTTTTGGTGAACAAAGGAGATTGTATCGGGAGACTAGAATGGCTTACATGGTAAGTAGCAAAGATAAGCCTCAGAATTTTCCTATTTATGCTTTTGATACTGAGCTTGGATCTGCCATTCTTTTTAATGAGACAGTGGATAGTGTTGATGAAGAAATAAGAGCAGAAAATCAGCAAACAGAAAATCAACAAGTAAATGACAAACAGATGGAAGAATGGTGGTCACTGTACTTTGATGGATCATCAGGAAAAGAGTGGGCAGGAGCAGGGATTTGGATTACAATTCCAACTGATGAGAGTAAGTTTTACTCTTACAAACTGAATATTGATTACACGAACAACATGGCTAAATATGAGTCTTTGATTTTGGGTCTAGATCTTCTTAAAAAAATGAAGGCCCGAAATATTTCTGTTTTTGGAGATTCTGAATTGGTTATTAGACAAGTGGAGGTTGTTTACCAAAAAAAGGATGTAAGAATGAGGGCTTACAGAAATTTATTTTTAGACATGTTGGAGAATTTTCAATCTTTTTCCTTCATAGTCAAATCTAGAGATCAGAATTCCATTGTTGATTCTCTTGTTGTCTCTACAAGTCTCTTCATCATTCCTAAACATTCAAAAGAAAAATATGAGATTGAAATTCGTCATAGACCAGCCATACCAGACAATATAACAAACTAGCAAGTTTTTGAAGATGATCAACAGGTAAAGAATTTTATTGAGCTGAAAGAAGAGTTTGAAAGTACTCATGTAGATCAACAAAATATGTTTGTTGAGTCTAAAGGAAATTCTGAAGTTTTGCAATTGAAAAATAATGCAATACCAAAAGGTCTTATTCCTCTTGAGAATCTTTTTGATCAAAATGATGTTTTTAAAGCACCAAAATCACAAGCTAATGAAGAGGAAGTAGAGAGCTATAATCTTGGTACATTAGCTTTGCCTAAAATGATAAAAATTTCAAAGTTTCTTTCAGCTGATACAAAATTCAAATATATTGAGATGATGAGGAGGTGTATGGATGTTTTTGCTTGGATTTATTCTGATTTAAAGCAATATTATCCTTCCATTATTCAGCATACTATTCCCATCAAAGACAATGAGAAAACATTCAAACAAAAGTTGAGGAGAATTAACCCCCTTCTCATGTCATTAATTGAAAGGGAGATCAAGAAACTCTTTGATGCAAAAATCATTTTCCTAATCAAATTCTCTAATTGGCTTGCAAATTTGGTACTGGTTAGAAAGAAAAATGGAGAAATCAGAATTTGTATTGACTTCAGAAATTTGAACAAAGCATCATTAAAGGACAAATATCCTCTTCCCAAGATGGATACAATTCTACAAAATATTGTCGGTTCTTAAAGAATGTCAATGCTTGATGGTTTTTCAGGTTACAACGAGATTCTTGTACATCTGGATGATCAAGAGAAAACAGCTTTCACAACACCATGGGGCACATTCATGTGCGCTAAGATGCCTTTTGGTCTCATGAATGTGGGAGCTACTTTCCAAAGAGAAATGGACATTGCTTTTTCTGAAGAAAAGGATAAGTGGGTGGTTGTTTATGTTGATGATATAACAGTCTTTTCAAAGAAAGAAGAAGATCATTTGAAACACTTAGAAAAGGTTCTGCTAAGATGTAGAAGGTTTGGTATTTCCCTTAATCCTACTAAAAGCATTTTTGCTTTAACTTCAAGAAAATTACTTGGTCATATCATTTCTGAATATGGAATTAGGATTGATCCTAATAGATTTAATGCAATTCAAAAGGTAGATTTGCCAATAAGTAGGAAAGAGATTCAATCATTTCTTGGAGAAGTGAATTTTGTTAGACGCTTCATTCCTAACTTTGCTCAGATTGTCAAAGATATTACAAGGATGTTAAAGAAAGGAGTTTATACCAAATGGACAGCTGAAGCTAAAAGATCTTTTGAGAAAATAAAGCAGGCACTCACACAAGCACTGGTACTCATCAGACCAAATTTTTCCAAAGAATTTATGGTTTTTACATTTGCTTATGAAAACATAATTGTTGGAGTTTTTCTACAAAAGGGAATGCAAGGTACTGAGTAGCCTATTTCTCTCTTTACTAAAACATTAGAAAATGTTGAGCTGAAGTATAATATTCTAGAAAAACAAGCCTATGCTTTGGTGAAAGCTATAAAATATTTCAGAATTTATATTCTGCATTCTCATGTCATGGCATATGTTCTGAATGTTGTGGTAAAATAAATCCTAACTCAGGCAGATCCCAATGGTAAGAGGGGAAAATGGATCGCCAAATTGCTGGAATATGATATAGACATCAAACCAACCAAGTTGGTGAAGGGACAAGGCTTGGCGAAACTAATGACTCAGTCAAATCTAGACTGTCTGGACATAAATCTGAATGCAAAAATATCAGAAATTTCTGATGATGAAGAGGAAATGGTTGAAATTGAAGAGAAATACATCATTTCTGAGTGGTATAAGGATGTGGTTTTTGTTCTACAACATCACAAAGCTCCCGCTGATCTAACAAAGTTCAAAGTAGGGCTTGTAAAGTTGAAATCTTTAAGATATTTTGTATATGACATAAATATGTTTTGGAAAGATACAGGAGGAATTTTGCTGAATTGTTTAACTGAAGAAGAGGCTGATAAATTCATTGAAGAATTTCATAAAGGTGATTGAGGAGGACACCATTATTGGAAGGCTACAGCAAATAAGATTCTCAAAGCGAGATATTTTTGGCCAACAATGTTTAAAGACATTTATAAAAGAATTGTTGCATGTCACGAATGCCAAATTTTTGAAGGAAGAAGAAAGCTTGTACCTCTACCTTTGGTTCCTATATATGTGGAAGCTCCTTTCCAGCAGTGGGGGTTAGACTTTATTGGAGAGATACATCCACCATCATCAGGGCAGCATCGTTGGATTCTCACAGCAACGGACTACTTCACCAAATGGATAGAGGTGATACCAACAAGGCAAGCTAATGATTCTGTAATTATTTCTTTTCTAGAGAATAATATATTGTCTAGATTTGGTTGTCCCATGAAGATTATAACAGAAAATGCTCAAGCATTTAAGTCCAAGAAAATGATAAATTTCTGCCATCAATACCACATCACTCTTGGACATTCTACTGCATACTATCCGCAAGGGAATGGTCTTGTTGAATCATCAAATAAGAGCATTGTAAGGATCATCAAAAAGATATTGCAGGAAAACAAAAAATCTTGGCACTTGAAGCTGAAGTACGCCTTATGGGCTGATAGGATTTGTACAAAGAGGTCAATTGGGACTTCGCCATATGAACTTTTATATGCTGCTGAAGTTGTTTTTCTGACATCACTTGGGGTGCCAGTCATGAAGTTAATTCAAGGATTTGAAGAGGAACCAAATGCCATCCATAGGAGAATCAACCAACTGATAGCCTTGCAGGAAAAGAGAAATGAATTCTATGACAGTCATCAGCAAGTTCAAAACAGAATCAAGAAAGCATTTGATAAGAAGATCAAAGAAGATAGTTTCAAGCTACAAGATAAAGTGTTGAAATGGGAGGCTAAAATTGAAGAAAAGGGCAAGCACGGTAAGTTTGAGAATTTATGGAAGGGTCCTTTTAAGATTTTTGGTTTTCATGGGAACAACACATATATATTGCAGGAGATTGACGGAGGATCATATGCTGGAGGGCCTGTTAATGGCAGGTTCCTAAAGCATTATGCTTGTTGAAGTTTTATCAGTCACTCATGAAATTATATATAGTCCATCTTTGTCAGTTTTATTTCTAATAATGACAAGCCGAAACAGAGATCTTAAGCCCGAGGTGAAGGCTCAAACAGTTTGAAGAAGATGCTTGTTAATACAAATTTTTGTTTTTATCAAAAATGGATAGCATTGGAGCTGCGGGTTCTTAGTGTACCAAAGAGGCACACTATCCCAAGTGGAGCCACCTGTTATCACTATAAAAATTTTCCAAACTTCAACAGTTTGTATTTGTTCCTAGGTCATGGTCTTAGATAGGGGTTAAGTCATTTTTATGTTTTTAGAGTCTAAGTCATAAGGTTAGAGTCTCATCTCCATCATCAAATAAATTCCAACAACTTTGTTTCATACTTTATGGGTCCCATATTATGTTTCGAAAGTCATGTGTTTAGTCATTTAAAAAAAAAAATATTTGAATAATCCACGAAACCACGTTTTCGTAGCACAGACAATGTTAAAAACTGCTTTTGCGCTACGAAAACGCTGGTCTTTTCGTAGCACAAAACCATGAAACTACATTACATGCGCTATGAAATCGGGGATTCATAACCAATCCTGTCCAACTGTCAAATCCATCAAATTTTGTTAAATTTTCATGATTAGGTGTCAGTCCACAAATCCTTTCTTACACATGCAACCATTCATAACCATCATGAGATTCGTTAGGGGCCATTGATCATTAGTCATTTTAAAATTTGAAAATGGGTGGCTGTCCTTTATTGTATTGTCTCATACAAAAACAGTTGGTGCATGTTTTTCTTCGAACGATAAGCTTATGGTAAGCAGAAACCAGAGCTTCTCTCAATTCTCAAGCGAGGCTGAACCAATTATCAAGCGAGGTTGAACCCTTAATCAAGTGAGCCAATTTCTATGAAATCAAGCGAGCCAGTTTATTACAAGTCTTTCTGAAGCCACAGGGATTTCGAAGGAAAGATGACAGAGGAAAAAAGAATCCATAGATCAGGCCACTATTTGAGAATGGAACCTGAAGGCATAGAGGCTCTCACCAAAGATAAATCAGTGGAAAAAGCCTTCAAGAAAGTAGGATGTTGGAGATTCTGTGAAAAGCTACAAGGAGGTCATAATCAAGTCACAAAATAATTTTCCATTAATTTCACAGGTTCAAATACAAAGGTTGGATTTTTAAACTTGCCAATTTCTCCTGAAATTATATCATTAGTGACAGAGATTCCAAGGGGAGAAGAAAGGTGGTTCAAGAACTTCAAGTTTGAAATGGAACCTTGTAAAATATTTTTGAAGCCAGAGTTTGTGGACACATATTTAACCAAAGCAGTGCCAAGAGGTTATGTCAAGGATACATATGCTAACCTGCTCTCCAACATTCAAAGGTACTTCACCTGTGAAGGAAGATACCATAAGGTGTATTCTTATCATTTCAAACTCTTATTGCATTTCACTGGAATAATTTCTTTAGATTTACCTTTCTTCCTGTTTCGAAGTTTGGCCAAGATGGTAGATAAGGAGCAGATGAAAACTCAGGCATGTGAAACTTCATTGTTCCATCATGGTCTAGTTAAATTAATAGTTTTGCATGAACTTCAGAGGGTGAATAGAGAATGGTCTACATTTCTGTTTTTGTGTGGATTTGGGGTGGAAACACATGGAACAGGTGTTAGCCCTAGGGCCATATAAAAATCACCATCAAAAACCACTGACCCTGCAAAAACAAGATCAAATAGATTTGTCAAGTGAAATCATAGAAAGCAAGCGAAAGAAACAGAGATTAAAACACCAGTGATTATTCAAGAAACCCCTCAACCTGCACAAAAGAGGACAACCAAAGGTAAAGAAATAGTGCAGGAACATTCAACCAGCAAATCAGCCCAGAAAAGATTGATCATAAGTCAAATAGCAAGGGAAAAAGGCAAAATAGTGGTTTCAGAAGAAGATCCAGGTTTAAAGGGTAGTTTGAATGATATTTTACAAGCTATTGATATTGAGGAATCTCCTTTAGTTCAGGAAGAATATATAAATTTGGATGAAGGGAAATATAAGAAGATCAAGTCTTCCAAAAAGCTGGATTTTAATGATGAAATTTCAGAATTTGTGTTCAAGCCCAGAAGGCCTCTAACTAGGAATTCAAAAAGGTTGCAAGGGTTGGATGTGGAGTTAGATAAAGCTGGAGAAATTTCAAATTTTTATGAGGAATCCATAGACCTTTCATCACCTATGCCTGAAGATGACATAAACAGAGTTTTCCATTCTCAAAGAGAAAAGAGCAGTTATGAGGGAACTAAAGAAAAATTAAGACTAGCTAATCTTGAAATTGCTAAGCTTAAGAGGAAAGCAAGAAAACATGTTGTTGAGAGGATAAATTTTGACAGAATTAAGGCTCTGTGGGAGCTTGAAAGAGTCTCAAAACCTGAAACAGTCAGCAGTGAAGCTCAGTATTTTACCTGGACTCTTCCTGCAATCAAAGAGGTTAAATTTGTGAGAAGGATAAATGCAAATTTAAGGGCTACTAACAGAAGGTTTAAGAGGCACATTGAAGATCTTGAAATTCAATTGACAAACTCAGCTACAGCAGAAGCAAGGCAGTAAGTGACAAATCCCTAATACAGTTTTGTTTTGGGAAGGACACCACTTTTTGAAGACATGGAAAAGTTGACTTATATTGATTATTAAGTTCTATTAGCATCAAGGTAATCATTTAAGGGCTGTAAATATTCTTAAGATTTGAAGATTATAAAAAAAACTGTGTAATATAGAGATACATAGTAGTTTCGTAGCGCACTACGAAACTGCTGTAGGTGCATTTTTGAACATTTTGTAAGGGTTTCAAAGGGTAAAAAAACTTCATTTCCGAATTTGGTTGTTGCTGATGGTTGGAAAGATTCACAAATGAAACTCCAAGTCTCAAGGCAAAGGAATTTGGATCATTGAGAGTGGTTTACAAAGGTGTAAATTCTGCGCTACGAAAACGTTGTTCATTTCGTAGCACAGTCATGTCATCTCTACTTTTACTCTTTCAAAGGCTTGTTTTTGTACAGGTGGAAAGGTATGGTTCCTTGAAGGTGACAACACATGTCATTTATCTCAAAAGGTCAACTTTGCTAATATTAAATGTTCGAAGATCATAAAGAAGGGAAAGGCTGAAATATAGGAGACATGTTCCCTGTTTTGTAGGGCAAGTAAGGCATGAACCAGTTGGATAACATAACAAGATTGCAGGCATCATCAAGGTCGAAGACATGGAGGAATAGTTGTCAGAGATATCATTCAAGTTCTAGATAAGGTTGTTTAGATATAATAAGGAGTTATACTCCTATTTGTATTAGGACTTCTAGAAGACACAGTTAACTGTCAGATGTAATTAATAGTCAGTTTTAGAGCAAATAGGTGTCAATTTAAGATAGAATTCGATTTCCTCTGAGGATGGATCATAGAATAAAAGGTTGTAATGACTCTATAAGAGACATGAGGTCGAATTTTACCAGGTTGGCAATTTTCATTAACAAGCAAACTATATTACTATAGCAAACTGTGTGTTTTTATCATAATACAGATATTGGCTTACTACTCAGGATTCAGAAAGATTTTTTAATGTGTGATCTTCCTATGGCTTTCCTTATCTATCTTTTTGCAGTGGTATAAACATATGTTACTTATAATTCATCGAGAAATGCTCTAAATTCCTGCATATGTTTGTAAACTGTGTTTTGTCCACTCTGTTTTTGTTTTGCTGATACACCTAAAAACTTTGAAATGCCCTTACTTCCATGATAAGCTAATATTGATGTTTTGTGGGAAAATACCTAGAATCCATAGCCCAATAGATGTTTGTTGATCAGTGTTTTCAACCAGTCATACACTTTATATCCAATTTATTCTTAGAGTTAGCCATCTAATATTTTATTTAAAATCTTAAACCTAGTGAGAGAGCCCTCTCAGGTTGAGGAGGCTAAGCCTCAACTAAAAGTCTGGTTTGAAATAGTTACACTGAGGTAGCCTGACTAGCAGCCTATCAGGTCCTATTTTGGTGATAACAAGTTGGAAAAGGAAATAAATCCAAGGAAAAGAAGTCCCAAGGTGAGAAGGGAAAGAGAGGCTTGTCCAAGATCAAGTGTTTTCATTATCACGCGCACGAGCACTATGCCTCGAATTTCCCACAGAAGAATGCAAGCAAGAAGGATCCTGCAGTTGTAGCAGGTAAGCACTAGCTTCACATTTAAAGCTTTATTTTACTCTCATTGTATGCATGGCCAACACTGTAATGGGATGCATGTGGTATCTAGACAGTGATTCCTTGTTTCATATGGTGGGGAATATAGATCTCTTCAGTGACTTGGAGGAGAAGGACCTCCAGCAGAACATGTAGTTTGGAGATGACAGGAAGTATAGCATGATCGGCATAGGTACACTTACCTTTCAGTGGGAGTTTGGCTCCCCTCTCAAATTGACAGATGTTTTGTATGTTCCAAGACTAAAGAAGAATATTGTCTCCGTAGCGGTATGGAAGACATTCTTTATGATGTCATATTTATAAAAGGAAAGGTGTTTATTAGAAACATCACCACGGGACAAGTGAAACAGATCGGTGTAAGATTCAAGAACCTCTATGCTCTCGACATCGGAGATGCATGCAAATTTTTGAGGAGAAAATCGGAGGTTAGTGACTTGGTGGTTGATAGTGAGCATAAATCACCTCTCAACATGAAAACTTAGACGCAGTCTCATAAAATTGTGGAGCAGAAACAATTAGAGAATAAGAGAGGAGACCGAGTGGAGGCGTCCACTCAAGCAGAGACCTCCAACAGGGGGGAATTTTGAGCCAGATGGGAAGAGGAAGCACATGCAACCATACCTCTAGCTGAGAGGTGGGGCGATGGGCAGGATCCATTGAGATGGCTTGTCTCATGGATCAGACCTAGATACGAAGAGCCCATAATACATAGTAGCAGGAAGGATCAGTAAGATTGATGCAGTCATATGTCAGGAAGACAAAAATCAGAGTGAAAATTTTCAAATACTGCAGCATAGATCAGAGTTGGCAGCAATGTAGAGGGAACAGATGCAAAGTCAGCAGCAGTGCAGAGTTTCCAGTAGACAATGTAGTATTTAGAAGCAGTCAGAGACTCTGATGATAGATGCATCATACAAATTCAGTTTTTTTTTAGGCTATTTAGTTTCAAGAGTTGCATGAGTTAACAACACAAAGAAGTGTTGCATGCAGAACATTCCAAAGGTACTGGATTGGGATAGATTGGATTCCTTTCTTGTTGAGAGGGATTGTTGAAAATGGAAAAAAGAAACATTGAAAATGGAACCGAAAATGGCACCCAGAAATGGTACCATAGGGGGCTTTTGATTTAATTTTCCCTTAATTAAATTGGAAGAAAATTTGTAATTTCATCTCATGACAACTTGTATTAGTTAACTGATTCACGAAGACTTAGTTAGCTTAGGAAATTTGAGTTAGAGGTCAAAGAGGAGGCATGTAGAGGACTCTCCATGATTTTAGGGGTTCCAGTTACATTTATTTGTGAGTTGTAATTAATTAACTCAAGAAATTGAGTTAAAATCAGTTTAATTAATTCTAAATGAGAGATGAGCTAGTGATAGGTCCAGTGAATTAAATCTAATTTAATTCACAAGTAGTGATCAATCAGTTAACTGATAATTCACTATAAATACTTTTTGCATGTCAGTTCTAAGGAATGCCCAGTTGAGACTGAGGTTAAAGGGAAGTTATCTATTAGTTGTACTAATAGAAAATTGTACAGGTCATGCATGAGGTCATTAAGAATACCTTGAAGGATTGTGCAATCATTAATTGGTATTTTCCTAATTAATAAGGGCTCAATTAGCCCAATAATGCATAAGAAAGGCAGGCTAGGCAGAAGTAAGAAAAAGATAAAATACTTGGTTGATTTTTCTTAGATCACAAGCTAGATCCAAGCTAGATCAGAGTGAGACAGTCAGCAGAGTACAGGAAGTTTCTCAATGGAGAAAGAGCATTGTATTGTTTCATGATCTTGACCATATGAAATATAGAGATAGAGGGGTTTTGAGCAATTGATTTCCCAAGATACATCTTGTGTTGTGCAGTTGATTATTTCTTTCTCTTACTTGTTATGTGATTATGCGATCATGTTTTGTTTTCGCAAATTGTAGGAAGGATTCAGTGTTTTGTTTTAGTACATTACAAGATCGGATTGAATCCATTTATATTTTATACAACTACTACTTAGTCCATTACGTTAGGCTCAAGAGTATAGTGACATTTCAAATGACTTGACTTGATTCCAGTCTCTTATGTAACAAGAAACAAGAATACCCATTCATAGAATTTAAAAAAAAAAAATTTAAAAATGAAAATACAATAAAATTTTAAAAATTAAAAAATTAAAAAAAAATTGTTAACCACAACTTAACCAAATTACGTCGCTCATTGGCTAACCACAAATTAACAAAATTAACCACTTGGTTAATTAAATGGGAATTCTAAGATAAGAATGATCTATATTTCATGTTCTGTCCTAGAATTATGGTCTTATCACTCAATCACCACAAGTTAACATTCTAATCTTTATGATTAATAGGAATGTGACCATGCAACTAAGTATATTCTATAGTTAAATTTCACAACATATATCATCAATTAGTTCTACTTGAGTTTAAATATTAATAATTGTAATGTAACATGAAAAAATTATGTAAAAATTTTAACATGTGTTTATGGCTCTAAAGTCCCACTTAAATAATTTGTGGTGGAACCATGCATAAAGCACATTAGTATACAAATAATTATATGCTAAAATTGAATATTGTTGTCCCATGTAAATAATTTGTGGTGGAACCATGCTTAAAGCAAATTAGTATACAAATAATTATATGCTGAAATTGAATATTGTTAATATAGTGGACCACATCCACATCATAGCAAAATGGTCACCATAAATATCCTATTAATTTTATTCAAATCCTTACTACATTGCTAAAATATCTCACCATATAATTTTAAAAATTAATAATAAAAATAGCATATTTAACAATAACATATATTTTGTCCATGGGGTTTTGGATAGACAATGATCGAATGCTTTGTTAAGGCACATCTTGATACGAAGTCGCCAGTTTAATTCCCCGTTGTGATCGGGTTGATATCTTGGACATGATGATGTAGTCCCACCAAGCTTTAAAAAAAAAAAAATAACATATATTTTAATCTAGAGTATAATAAAAATAATGTATTTAAAAATAACATATATTTTAATTTACCTAAACCTAAACTAAGAGACATGGACTAGCTATTATATAACGCTTGTTTTACATATAATAGATTGAATATATCATCACATGTTATCTTTTTTAATTAAATTTTTTATCTTTTACAATTTATTTTTAAGGGAGAGGTCTTCGCCCTGTTTTTGTCATATGTCTGCATCCAATGACTAAGCAACACATGTTAGGATAATCCAAAAAAAGGCTCAGAAATCCACTTAATTTTTACGTTTTGGTTTGTGACTGATAACACCGTGGAATTGGGGCAGGCACATTAATAATGGAGATGTGTGACGATGTTGTAAATACTTGTTTCAAAAGCAAAAATAAGGCTCCCTCGCCTAGATGGGATTGAAGTTCATACCTAATACATGAAGTCGTGAAGTCAGTGATCCCCCTCTTACCACTCTCGATTTATCCAAAAGAAATCAGTGATGAATCTCACACCCAAGTCGAGATGATTGACTCCCACAGGTATTTGGTAGTGTCAGGACATTATCGGGGTTTTTGATTGAGCACAAAAACTTTTCTCCCAAGGAAATGATTTATCTCAAATCCATATGTATTCTAGTGGTATGTATAGAAGTTCCGAGTAAATGTAAAACTTTATGTATAGTCAATCACAACAAGAACTAAATATCCCCTTCAGTATTTCAGGTGACAAAGAAAAAAGAGGTTAACATTTTTCTAGAAATTTCCAGGAAATCTCTTGATAAGAAATCATTTCAAAATGGAATTTTGAAAATATGATAGCCAAAATGCATCCCAATAAAACCCACAGCCCTATCAACTTACCATGAGCCCAACGTTGGAAAAAGGAGTTCTTGCAAATCTGATATCCTAGATAGAATATCTTCAAGGGAATCATCTCAAAACATTTTGTTTATTCAATTCAAACACATAACAGAGTCTAGGCATAGATGAGGCTATCAAAACACTTATTCCTAGGTCTATACAGGGCTAGTATCTGGAACCCTATAACATCTTGGGGTCCCTGGAGGCTGTGGGTTAAGATAAGATCCTTGGAGCCTTGTAACAACTTGGGTCCCTGGAGGTTGTGGTTTGAGACAAAGGTATTTAGATTTTTGTAACAGCTTGGGTCTTGTTGAAGCCTAGAAAATCTCTGCTTCAAACATTGGGGAAAACCACCCGGTCGGGACCTTAAGACAGCTCCTTTTCCATTTGGTATGGTGGCTCCGACTGGATTTAAAGGACCAGTTTCCTTATAACTAAATGGATTGGTTTGGATGAGTGGAAATGGGACTAAATTAACTGAAATAAAACTATCTAATTTAAACTAAATACTGATAAAGAAATTCTAACACTAACTCGGGTAATTATATGTGAATACAACTTAAGATTGTTCCAATTTAACAATAACCATGAAAATGTATTATTATTTAAATTGAAATGTGCAGAAACAAATAAAGATAACTCTGTTTAAGAAATTAAACAGAGTTGTATTAGCATATTGCATTCATCATTGTATACCATCTATATATATACTTAACAAAAGATAACGTTTCAATTATACTTAGAAATGATATATAAGAGAAAAGTTGTGAAAATCAAATATATATAAATGATAGCAAATTTTAAAGCAAATATCATAAGACAAAAGAAATCAATAGTGAATAGATAGAAATACCTTATTCATCTTGAAGAGTTTCAAATGAAATCTGATACTCTAATCCAGTAACTCTGATGCAAAATCAAATTCCAAGGTACAGAAATGCAACACTTCAAAGATAATTCCGCATAAAAATCACTAGATGTGATCCTTTTAAAAATATATAAGACAGTGGAGTACAGAAATGTAATCTCCAAGTCAAAAAATATTAAGATCCAGGACCCTTCTCTAAATGCATGAGAAGGGTTTAAATACTACTTAGCTAAATCTAAAAATAGTCTATTACAAAAATGAAGGATTCGGTTCAATGACCATCCTTTTCCTAGGCTAAAATACAGTAAATTTAAAACTAAATCTAACTATCTATGAACTTGATATTTAAACTTGCAGGCATCTAACATAGTTTTGAGAAGATATGGTTGACCGACTTCAGAATTCAACTGTCCTGAAAAGACAGAGTCGGCAAGTGTAGGCGCAATCTTCTATGTAGAATTGATGATACAATTAAGTGCAATGTGCGGACTGTGTGGCTTCACCAAGTACGTCCAGTATGAGTCCCAATTTAATCTTGTCAGCCCTTGGATTGATTTTTCTCTTTCTTCTGCCTTTTGCCTCCATTCTGTTTGCAGTTGATGTGCCTGTGGGAGATATCCTGGAACAGTTTCTGAAATCAAATTAGCTTTGTGTAAATTATCATTTACACAATCAGTAAGAGTGTTTGCCGCTGTAGCCGCCTCCTCTGCTGCCTTCTCTTTGTGCATTTTCCTTTATTGGAGCTTTTTGCTCTGTTATTAATTTTGCAATTTCATCTTGATTTTGCTTCACCATTTTCTCATATCATAATTTAGCCAAAGTAGTTTCTTTTTTATCAATTTGACCTTTCGCAGTAGTTTTTCTCTGTGCCGAACACGCTCCACATCTTTTTCCTTGCTCAACATTAAGTGCCTTGAATTTGGTCAATGTTTCCTCATTTTGTCTTACAGTTATTTCAAGTCTCTTCGACTCCCGACTTTTCTCAAGAAGAGCTTTATGTTTCTCTGAGAACTCTTGACCTCCAACAGCTTCTTCATTAACTTCTAAAAGCTCTATAGAGGATAATTTTGGCAAACTTACATACCTTATCTTGTGGTAGAAACTGTGTCAATTTTCCCACTTGGATATTTGAACTTGTGAACAGCGTCTAAAACATCATTTTTTGGTACTGTCCACCCGTGTTTGTTTTTCTTCAATGGTTCATCTCTTTTGGTCCATTCCTGTGTGCATTCTGAAAAATTCGCATGTTCTCTGGCAAATTCTTCCATAAATTTCTTATTATAAGGCGCATGAGGTTCCGGCAACTTATACATCAGCCTCACATCTTCCGTGTTGAATGACCCGATTAGCTCTTGAGATGGAGTTCTAAATTGTCTGTCTGAAATATTGGTGCTGTCCAGCACCCATTTCACCACGTCCGTATATGGGAGAATCCTCGACCTTGCCGCTATCCTATGCAGAAATGAACAAGCCAATTCTTTGAGGGTTGCTTCAGACGTATTACTAGAACCTGCTGTAGCCGTAACTTTTAATACCACAGGATTTTCTTCCTCCAGCAAAATATACATTCCTTCCCAAGTGGATATACCGGCATCCTTATTGCAAGCGGTGTCTGCATATAGTGAATCCATTTCTCTGTTTTCAAAATTCGAGCTCTTCTCCTTCTTACCCATAATGTTCTGTGAAAGCTTTGTATAGACGTTTGCTCCTTCGTGCCTGCGTTTTACGAGTTAAATGAGAGTAATGGCATGAGAAAGGTGATGAGACTATTTTAAATGCAAAGGCGGATGAAATATATTATTTTAACGTGAAATGAATTTCAATCAAAACAAAATCTCATTTACCATTAATTGTCAATCCAATCATTAAAGCGCATAACAGATATTGATATACGGGAAGATTGCCTTTGAACAACGCGCCTACATGAATCTGCGACATTGCGATCTGCGATTTGCTGCGCAATATAGCAATATCGCAATATTGCAAAATGAAACCATCGCAGTTATGTAAAATAGCGCAAAAGCACAAATTGCGCAATAGCGCAAAAGCGCACATCGCAAATCTCGCAAAAGCGCAAAATTGTAAATAGCGCAAAAGGTATTCATTTAACATTTCTGTTTTCTGCGCTATGCGATCTGCGACCAATATGTTTATTGTATAGGCTTTTTGGGATCACATTATCGCAAAAGCGCAAAATCGCATTTTCAGTTTTATAAAAGATAAATACCATTTTGCGATGGATGCGCTATTTTGTTTAAAGAACAATTTTATTGTAATCTATCATAAACTTAAGTGTTTCTTAATGTTCTTTCTAAGGGATTTCTCTAAGTTTATGATAGAAAGTTTTATTTGAAAAGGAAAACAAATCCTAATTGATTTTTGGATTTTTTAACTAAGGGTCCCCATTTATTTAGCATTATTACTAATATTAAATAAAAGGGGGGTTGTTGCTGGTCACAACAATTGGCGATTCACTGAAAGAAACAGTTATCTCTGAAAAAATAAAATGAACATTCTATCTTTAGTAAGTAAAGGTTTTTAAAGATAATGAAAACTACCTTAGGATAATTCAAATAAAATGCTGCTATGAAAAGAAAAATAAAAATCATTTCATAATTTCTGTCTAATTCCTTAAGAAATAAAAACATTTTGGGTTATATCAAGCTTTGATTGGTGTTAATAATGAAGTAAATGGATTTCTCCAAGTTTTGGTTTTATAATATACTCTATTGCCATAGGTATTGCCTCTGCTGCCAGCAAACGTTCATAGTCTCGACAGGGTTACCTTTAAACCATTAACTATTCATTGTCCCATCCAACTAAAATTATGACTTTTTAAAAGATAAATTCATAAGACCTATTATCTCATGTTTTTGTCTTTTACTTATTTTTTATTTTAAGACCCATTGTCCTGGTTTGGTAGCCAGTTAATAACAATGCCATTCACTAGTTATAATTAAACTGAACAAGCTGGCTCGTGATGAGACCCCTTGTCTTATGTTTATAAGCCATTACCCTATTTTGGTATGCAGTATTGGTAATGTCAGTTTTATTACTCCCTATGAACATGGTAAGTCAGCTCATAATGAAACCTCTTATCTCTTAAATTTTCATATAATTTCTTAGAATTACATTCTAAAAAATCACAACTTAAATGGATGGGGTGAAATAGTTTTATCCTTAAGAATCAATGGATGACAATTTTCAGAGTTTTTTGAGTTCCAAAACTTTGAAAAATCTTTACTTTTATAGATAACCTTTCTCTGCTTAATAAACTTATGATGATTTACATTCTCCTTAAGTTTTCAAAAGATCATGCAAATGATTGAAATAATCTTTCAAAGTTTAACATCTTATTTTAAACTATCCCAAAACTGTGATCATTACTCTAAAAATTCTTATTTACACAAAATAAATATTTATAATATTCTTCCGAAGAAATTTTCTTAAATAGTAAACAGTCAATTAGAGACTCATTAACAACCTTTATTTGCAAAAACAATCAAAAACTCTGCAGAAAGGAATATGTACAATTTAAGAAGGGGTTACCTCCTTATGAAAAGAATTTCTTCAAGATAAGCCCATTTACAGGAAGAGATTCTCTCTTACCTATTAGATCTTGGAGTATGAATGTATTTGAGCCTATCTTCTCAATGATCTGAAATGGTCCAAGCCACATTTTCTGAAACTTGGTATGTTTACCTTTTTCTTCATGTGCTTTATCCCATTTCAGAACAAGATCACCAATTGACAAAATTTTTGAGCCGGTAGAACTTGCATCAAAAGAAGATTTTACAAGTTGTTGATTACTTATTTTTTATTTTAAGAGCCATTGTTCTGGTTTCGTAGCCAGTTAATAACAATTTCATTCACTAGTTATAATTAAACTGAACAAGCTGGGTCGTGATGAGACCCCTTGTCTTATATTTATAAGCCATTACCCTGTTTTGGTATGCAGTATTGGTAATGTCAGTTTTATTACTTCTTATGAACATGGTAAGTCGGCTCATAATGAGACCTCTTATCTCTTAAATTTTCATATAATTTCTTAAAATTACATTCTAAAAAATCACAACTTAAATGGATGGGGTGAAATAGTTTTGTCCTTAAGAATCAATGGATGACAATTTTCAGAGTTTTTTGAGTTCCAAAACTTTGAAAAATATTTACTTTGATAGATAACCTTTCTCTGCTTAATAAACTTATGATGATTTACATTCTTCTCAAGTTTTCAAAAGATCATGCAAATGATTGGAATAATCTTTCAAAGTTTAACATCTTATTTTAAACTATCCAAAAACTGTGATAATTACTTTAAAAATTATTATTTACACAAAATAAATATTTATAATATTCTCCCGAAGAAATTTTCTTAAATAGTAAACAGTCAATTAGACACTCATTAACAACCTTTATTTACAAAAAAACAATCAAAAATTCTGCAGAAAGGAATATGTACAGTTTAAGAAGGGGTTACCTCCTTATGAAAAGAATTTCTTCAAGATAAGCCCATTTACAGGAAGAGATTCTCTCTTACCTGTTAGATCTTGGAGTATGAATATATTTGAGCCTATCTTTTCAACGATCTGAAATGGTCCAAGCCACATTTTCTGAAATTTGGTATGTTTACCTTTTTCTTCGTGTGCTTTATCCCATTTCAGAACAAGATCACCAATTGACAAAAATTTTGAGCCGGTAGAACTTGCATCAAAAGAAGATTTTACAAGCTGTTGATGTTTTTCATGAATAATTTTTGCTTTATCTCTATCTTCTTCTAATTTAAGGATTTTATCATATCTCAATTGAATGGATGAAGAAGGATTTTCTTCAATAAATTGCACTAGGGCTAATGATGGAAGAGTTAAATTTGATGGTATCACAACTTCTTTTCCATAAACCAGATTGAAAGGTGAAGTCCCTATTGAAGCTTTTTCAGTGATACGATCAACCCATAATGCAAAGATTAAAGATTTGTGCCAATTCTTTTGATTTTGATCAACGGTCCTTTTAATGATTTTGATAAGGTTTTTATTAGTGGATTCAGCCAAACCATTACCTTGTGGATAATAATTTGTTGAATATTTTAATTTAAAACCTCTTTTGACTGCAAATTCTATTAAACTATTTCCAGAGAAGTAAGATGCATTATCAAAGACTAGAGCGTTAGGTACACCAAACCTGGTTATGATGAATTGATCTATGAAATCAATAATTGCATCAAAATTGGCTACCTTCAACGGGATTGCCTCTACCCATTTTGTAAAGTAATCAGTTGCAGTAAGGATGTACTTGTGCTGTTTGGAAGAATGAGGTATTATCTCACCAATAATGTCAAGTCCCCATTGTTCGAATGGTTGCCTCGGTAATCCTTTAGTTGCAGAAAAGCCGTTCTTTATATTCATAGGTTAATAGTATGCCTTCCTTGTAATCATGCCTTTGTATCTTTAAAAAGGTAGGCAGTAATAACAGTAGAATTATTTTTGTAGTGGTATCACCTCCAAATAACCTCCTACTAACGGTCATCATCCATAACTCACATAAGAACCTTTTAAAACAGGTCTTTTCAAGACATCTTAATAAAATTGAATCATAATTTTCTAAATAACACATTATCAATCTCATATTTAATAGCCTTTAACCTTAAAGTGTGTTTACTCTTATAACTGAGATTAGAAGGAGCATACCCATTTTTCAAGTAATAGATAATATCAGCATACTGAGATTCAGAATCTGTAACACTTATCTGACTTACTTGAATATCTTGATTTGAATCTTGATTTTCTGGTATGTTATGAGCTCCTGCCAATAATCTGCAAAAACCTTGTCCTCTAACAATCTTAGTTGGTTTAATATCAATATCATATTCTTGCAAGGCTGTTACCCAGTTAGCTCTCTTTTCTCCTACTTCTTTTTGAATTAATAATTGCCTCACTGCAGAGAATGGGACAATGATTTTTGTATGTATTTTCAAGAGAAAAGGTCTGAAATGTTTGATTGATTTAAACACAGCAAAGGCTTGTTTTTCAACATCGGAATAATTAAGCTCAGCTCCTTACAGATTTGAGCTAAAGAAAGAAATTGGTGCTTCGATTTCTTGATCATTGAGTTGTGTTAAAACGGCTGCATAGGATGTTTCAGTGGCCAGAGTATACAAAGTAAAATCTTTAGAAAAATCTGGGGTATTCAATGCTGGTGCATTAATGATCGCTTGTTTGATTGCCTCAAAAGCTTATTTTTCTTTATGCATCCATTTGAATATTGAATTCTTCTTGATCATATTTTGCATAGGTAAAACAATAAAAGAAAAATCAGGAATAAATCTTTTAACAAAATTGATCTGTCCGAGAAATGATTGCATGGATTTTTTGTTATGTGGTAAAGAAATATCAGAAATTTCTTTCACTCTATCTGGATCAATATATATACCATCTTTTGACACAACAAATCCTAAAAGTTTTCCTTCATCTAAAGCAAAGAAAGATTTCTTTGGATTTAAGGAGATACCAAACTTTCTACATCTTTCAAATATTTGTTTTAAATCATGTAGATGATTGGCTCTCTTTTTTGAAAATACTGTTATGTCATCAAGATAAACAACAACCGATTTATTGATCAGACCTTTGAATGCTATATCCATGGCTCTTTGAAAAGTTGCTCCTGCATTTATTAGACCAAAAGGCATTTTCTGATAAGCATAAGTTCCCCATTTTGTTCTGAAAGTTGTTTTCAATCTGTCATCCGGATGAACTAAAACTTGATTATAGCCCGAAAATCCATCGAGAAAAGACATAAGTTCAGAACCTGCTACCTTTTGAAGTATCTGTTCCATGGTTGGCAATGGGAAATTGTCTTTTAAACATGCTTTGTTTAAATTTCTGAAATCAATACAGATTCTTATATCACCATTCTTCTTCCTCACAGGTACCATATTGGAAACCCAATTGGAGTGCCTGACAGGAAAAATGATTTTGGCTTTTAAAAGTTTATTAAGTTCTGATTTGATTTGTCCTTCGAGATTTGGATGAACCTTCCTTAGCTTTTGTTGAACAAGTTTAATATCAGGAAGCATTGGAATTGTGTGTTGAATAACCGAAGTATCATATGTTTTTAAATCATCATAATTCCAAGAAAAAACGTTTTTATATTTGTTCAAGAGTTTAATGAAAGCATTCCTTTCCTCTGGTGTTAAATTGAGTCCTAAATTAACGTTTTGAGGTTTGGAATCAGAACCAAGATTTACTAATTCAAACATCAAAGTGGAACTTTGAAGTTTGGCATTAGTGACTTTCTTGAATCTGTCTTTAATATCATATAAGTCCTCCAATTTAACAACAGATTTCGGAATGGGATTTTCATTACCTTTTGAAGCAATTTGTAAATCATGATCATCTTCGTCAATAATTTGCTCATCATATGATTTCTCTGAAGTCATGAAATTTAGAATATCTTGATCATGATATAATACTCTCCAATTTGTAACATTATCTGGGGCAGATGGACGAAAAATCAATTCTACAGAAAACCTATCAGGACTGCAATCTTCAGCAGGTAGGAGTTTAGATGCAACATTAGCTAACAAGTCAGCTGATGTATTCTGATTCCTAGGAATAGGAGAAATATTGAATGCTAAAAAATGAGTGGTGAGATCTTGTACTAGGGTTTGATAGTGTTTAAGATGTCTTGAAAGGAAATGAATAGTATTCCTAACTTGTTTTATGACAATTTCGGAATCACCAAAGACTTTCAAGTATTTAACATCTAACCCTATAGCTTTATAAATTCCTTGAACCAAGGCTTCATATTCTGCGGTATTGTTAGTACACTCAAATTCTAACCTACATGACAGCATGGTTTTCTCCCCATCTGGATCAATTAAGATGCATCCAGCTTCAGCTCCATCACTAGACTTCGATCCATCAAAATATAACGACCAAAATAAAGATTTGTCTATTGGCTTATCTACAATTACATCAGAAATATTTACAATTCTGGAAGAATCAGACTGTGAAAAATTTTCTATCTGAGAAACAAAAGTATTTATAGAAAAAGGTGACTGAGGAGCTTTGAAATTTCCAAGAAATGATTCAGCAGAATAACCTCCAAGAATATTGTTGTTGAATGCTACAGGTTCATTAGGTTGTTCAAATTCAGTGACAGTGTGCATCATATGTTTTTCTTGTTCAATTTTGATTTGATTTGGTTTCCCTTTGTAGGGAAGCCACATGTGTGAATAATCGGTTGAGATATAACCGTTAAGTTTCGCAGACCAGTCCCTGCTCAAGATTAATCCATAGAATTCAGGAATATCAGCAATCAAAATATCAATTCTTTGGACAATCCTAGGATCAGAAGCTAATATGATAGTAACTGAATTGATTTCTCCTACAACTTGAACTTTAGAGCGATCCAATTGAACGATATGAACTGCTGATTTCTGTGGTTCGATATTCAATTTAGCACAGACAGAAGTAGGCATTATATTGGAGGAAGCTCCAAAATCAATCAAACAATTGTGCAGATTTTTATTGTACATCTCATAAGTCAAAAGAAAAGGAGGAGTTTGAGAATTTGGCTTTTCCCCAATGAGCACAGTATCAGTAGCATCTACCTTATCTGGTGGCTTACCAGTTCCTCTCGCTGCTTTTGCAACTACACCGCTTGGTAAAGGAGCAATTGGTGTAGCATTTAATTCTTTCAATAGCAACTTTTGCTGGTGTTTTAGTTTGCTGAGTTCATGTAAGGAAATGTTGGCTTTAATCTTTTTCATGTCTTCAACAATGTTGTACTCCATAGGATCTGACACCACTAAAGTCTTTGTTGTTGATGTGGCAGGATTAGAAGAAGATGGCTGATTTTGAGTAGGTAATGGAGAAGTTTTCTTTACAGGGGATTTGTCTTTGGTACTTGGAGTTGTAATTTTCTTTTTAGGAACTATTTGCACTGGTTCTGATATAGATTTACTCCTAGTACTTATAGGCATAGCTTCTTCACTATCAGAATTAGGGAGAATAAAATCCCACATTCCATTCAATTCAACTATTTCTTCATTTTCATCTTCCTCATCTGATACTAGAGATGTATTTTCTTCTTCTTCCTCTTCTTCTGATTCTGCATTAGAGATTGCATTAGGAGGTTTAGATTCAACTTGGTTTCTTCTGAAATTTCGGAAAGGTTTTTTAGTAGAAGTTTCAGCTACTTGTTTTTTAATTTCAACCATTTCATTTGACATGGTTTTAAGGACTTTCTGTAAACCTTCCATGTCGTATGGGTCTTTGGCCTTTTTCTTTGAATCATCTTTGAAGCTGACTTTCTTTGATTTCCTTTCCTCGATAGCATTTTTCTTTTCCAGAGAAGTAATTCGTTTTTCCACTGCAATAGCTTCTTTCATATTCTCAGCTAATGTAGGCTTTGCAGCTCTGTCCACGAAAATTGCTATGTTTGAGGGTAAGGCAGTTATGTACCATTCAATTCTGACTTTTTCATTGGGCTGTGAATCTGTGTGAATTTTATTCAAGAGTTTGTTGAATCTAGCATTGAATTCTTTAATGGGTTCCTTGGGTTATATCTTCAAATTTGAGAGGTCATTGAGTAAAGTTGCTATTGATCGGTCATCTCCAAATTTGGTTAAAAAATGATCTGCAAAAATGTCCCAACTTGTTATGGATCCTGATGGTAATGAAAAGTACCATGATCCTGCTATTCCTTGAAGAGTATAAGGGAATAGTCTAACTACAACATCTTCATGTGTGACTCCATTCAAATTAATAGCCAGCATAAAGTTATTGATATGTTCTTCAGCTTGAATGTTAAGATCTGGGCTAAATTTTGGAAGCCATTTTCTAGGATTGTCTGGTAAATCA
>JAXQQM020085197.1:0-27479 GCA_034641835.2 Pinus albicaulis
AATGGATTAAGCATTGATTCCTTATCACAGCTAAGGGATTGTCTCTTAAGGTACAACAGGCCCCATAAATATGCATATTTTGAGGCCCATTGTGTTATCCTCCAACCCTTAAACTCTCTTTTTCTCACATTAATTTATATTTTTAGCCATAATGTGCTTAGTAGGGACACTAAAGGGTGTATGTCATATTTCATGGCCTAATGTGGTTAAAATGTAGGCAAGAGAAACATTTTTTGAGACATTTACTATGCATTGGCTCATTAGAGGCATCTAGAGAAAATATAGGAGGCTCGTCCACTACATTAACTCTCCAGCTCGACTTGAGCCTGAAATTCATCACCAACATATCGAAGTCCACTGGTAGTCGAGGAACTCAAGTGCATGTGGAGATTTAAGGGAACTAGATCCACCAATTTCAATATTTTGGAGGGAAGTAGCCCTGCTCTCAAGGGATTTTCCCCTCAGTCACTTTTTGTATAAATAACCAGGCCTAAGGGATAATTAGGATTCGAAATCTTGGAGCTAGGAAGAGATATTGTAGCCAAAGTACTTGATACTATTATCTTCAATTTGAGATTATGTATTTGAACTCTATTTTATGTGAATGAAATATCCCTTGTTGGTTTACATCTAACTTGGCTTAGGAGGGATAAAACCCTTGGGTTAAGGCCCAACCCAAAGGCTTTAGTACCTCTCATGTATTATTTTTGTGTTCTTGTTAAATTCATTGTATTTCTTTCCTTGTTTAAGTAGCAATTATATTTCAAAAATTGTAGTTGCACGTTTGATCACCGCCTTTCTTGTGGGAAGTGTGGTTGGAAGGTCTACAACAACGAGCCAAAAATATGTGTTTATGTTTCCTTGGAATTTGATAGGATTTGGACTAAGTTTATTTTTCATGATTGGTTTATGTACTTTAGACGTTAATATCATGATTTGGAAAATGTATTAGATGCATGTTGTAGGATAGAATAGATCTTGAAGAAATAAAATTCAACTCATCCTTTCCACTTTGATTAATTTTACTGTAACATTGATTAATAGATGTATGTCCTTGAATAATAGTTTTCAGGATCTTCCAATGAATTATAGGGGTTGGCACACTCATCCACATCCTCCTTTTCATTTCCATCCTCCTCTTGTACACCTCATATTTCTCTCAAGCTCTACCACATAAATCATCTTTTCATGGTTAATGAAGGACACTGTGTGCATGAGTTTTTGTGCAAGATAGACCTATGATGGGTAATAAGATTGGAAAAAGGCCTCACACATCCTTCATCCACCCTAATTCACCTTCCTCCATCTTCATAACACCTTCCTTTCCCTTAGAAATCTCTTGAACCCACTCACGTAGAAAAACAGAGTTTCTTGTAGCACCCTATAGCAGTCTTGTAGCACTATCCACAATCAGCCATATTTTCCCTAGGACCTTGAATTTTGCATTTGGAAGTTGAATAATGACCCCCACGATTTTATTCCATGATTAGGGAGACTCTGGGACCACTCTAGACCCATCCTTCCTCCACTGCAAACACAAAACAACAAGTAGATTAGACTTAGTTTTTTTTAATTCCCTAGTTATGTGTTGTAGACTGAACTTCTTCTTCTCAAGAATTTTGCAATTATATTAATGATTCATGCAAGTATAATATCTATTTGATTAGTTTGCAAATAGAGTAGCATGGTTTTTTTCTGCAACTAGTGTATCATTTTTCCTTTCCTGCAATTACAATCAGTCTCTAGATTTAATAAATGGTACTTCCATTTTTGAAATTAGGCTAATACTCCTTTATTTGCAATTAGGGCATGTTTTTCTTGTCTTTCCACATAAATTATCTTTGTAGATTAGCTAAATGAGTAGTCTCTTCTTGCCTTGATCTTTTTTGAACCCTTGGTTAAATTGAGAGGGGGGGCTGAATTAGTTTAATGTAGTCATGGTCTTGTAAAACTTTCTTTTACACTTATTTACATCTTCATTTCATGATCAACTTAATATACACTGGAACAACAATCTTAATAACTGAGTAGTAGGTATTAAGTAGATTAAATACAGAATATCAACACATAATCATCATGCACATAGACAACAGATATAAGTGGAAACCCATAAGGGAGAAAACCACATCTTATTATTGTTGTGATGCAAATGCAAGCTCCAACTCCCTCTCACCACTGATTTTCTGTAGGCTCCAACCTACAAGAGGCTACTACCTCAATTCTGCAAGCTACAACGTGCAAGGAAGCTCCAACTCCCATCTATTTTCAGCAGGCTACAACCTACAGGAGGCTCCTACCTCAGCCAGCTACAACTTGATATGGAAGCACCAACTTCCTCACACTACAATGAAAACACACGCTGATTTACCTGGATGTCAACTATGTTTTGTTCCTTCTTCACTGCTGTCCTCCAGCCTTCGTATCTTCCTTATATCATCTTTGAATCTTTACAGCTTCTCTATCTACTCCTCCTTCTTCTTACACTCTCTAACCTCCTGCAGCTCTCTTACATTCTTCTTCCTCTCTCATCCATTCTGCAGTTCTCTAACCTTTTTCTTTCCACTGATATTACATCTCTTATACAGATAACTCCTGACTGATTTCATTCTACGGGGAATATGAAGTGAATAGGCACGACTCTTTTCCTTCCACCATCTCATTTTCTTGCTCATCATTTTAGGAGGTTACAACATTGTCTACTCATTTCATAATTAAATTGGAGTTTTTCTTTGCCTACGGAGACTTTCCTTTGCATCACATACAATAAAATAATTAAATCATTTACATTTACAGTTGCAACAGATAAATCTCACTCAACCCTTTCATCTCTTGGTTCACCGTATATTTGTCCTTTTTGTTGTTGTCACTGTCTTTTCAGTTTCTGTTGTTATATTCTAGCTCTCCTACATAATTGTTCTATTTCTTCCGTTACCTGTGTCTTTTGTGTTGCGTTCACATACATGTCAACCTTTCATCAATCGGACGGTCATCGCACTCCGCCTCTTTTAACTTCCCAATCCGACAAAATTTGCACACCAAATTGCATGTTATTTAATTGTTCCCAACCTATGCGAAATAGGTGGTTTTAGAATGCCACGTGTCGCACTCTTAATGCTATCGCGTTCGTTTCACCTTTTACCACTTATCCTCTAAAAGTGGTGCGACAAACACTTATCAGTTTTCTAATCTTGCCTTCACTGTTCTGCTTATTTTCCGTTTCTGATTCCAAGTATCGTTTGACCATTGTAGATGATTTACATTCCTTGCACGTATCTCGATGCTCACTCAGAGCTCAAATATCTACGGTCAATCCTTCATCACACTGTTATGCACATGCTTCGGGTCATTTTTCATGTTTTCAGGTCTTTCCTTTATAACTCGAGTCGACCTCCGCTTCCATGGTTTTCTTCATAAAACACTTAGCCCCGGACTTAACTTTGGTTAAAGGGTCCCACAACGCAATGACCAATCATAGCGCATCGCATTTCGCTTGCCCGCAAGTTTTAACGTTTTATAATCTAATGCTCCTTTGTTCTCCGATGCGATTTAACAACGGGAAATCCCATACTCCCGGACTTGAAATTATTTAGGTTTTAGCTTCGATCTGCATCGCGTCCGCTTTCTTTATCGCACTTCAGTGATTCCAGTTATCCCATGTGCCTTCGTCCATCTGATCTCCTGATATGCGATATGCGAAGGGTCCCACTTGACTTTATCGCTACTTCGCATCGCAACTTTGCATCGCCACTTCATTATCGCACTTCGCGCTTCGGCAATTCAACCCGATTCTCAAGCGCTTATTCTCCTGAGCTTGTGATGTCCAATAAGCGATCAGGTCCCACTTGATTGCGATATAATCTCTGCCGTCAATCTCCCTTAATTCTCATCCATTGATCGTGTCGGTCCATGACTGTACTTTTGGGCTTTAGGAAAGTGGGTCCCAGTTCACGGCACTGCGGAGGCACTCCTCGATATGAAATGATCATCGGGCTTGTGCTACCACAATGAATGACAACCGTCGATCTGTGGTCAATTCCCGATGGGCAGGTCAACTGCGGAGGCACCCCCTTGGGTTAGCCATCGGGCTGTTTGTGCCCCCGCGGTACCGTTGATCCCAGTGCAACGTTAACCGCGCTCATATGATGTGCACGAGGTTTAGCCTTCACTGCCTCTGTTGCACGCCTTTGCCTTCGCTGTTCATCTGCCCTCACTACCTCTGCTTCCTTCTCTGCCTCTACTGTCTATGATGCCTATGCTTCTTCTCTGCTTCTACGAATCTCTCCTGAGCTTGTTCTTTTGGTTATTGCACTTGTTGCACGCATCGATCTCTCCTGAGCTCCTTTTGTTGTCTTTTCTCCTTTTCTTCATTAACTACTTCTCTATTGCCTCTGCTATCACTAGTAATTCCAGTGTTACTCCTTTTTTATCCTTTGCCATCAATGAAAATATTTCCAACAGTCTCCCCCTTTGGCATTGATGGCAACACATCCACTAATACTCCCATACTTCCTTCAGGACTTCCTCCCCCTTTCATTCTGAGAAGTATCTTGCCTTTCTTCCTCTGCCTGCTTTACAGAAGAGCCTTTCTTATTTTGCTTTTTTTTCCTCCCCCTTTGACATCAATGGAAAAGGGTTGCACTTTTCCCAGTGTGGTTTCTATCTTTTCATAATACTCTGATCTTGAGGACCTGTTCCATGCGCTGCTCCATTGCTCTAGCTCTTTTGTGACAATTTTATTGATTGCTCTCCCCCTGGAATGATGCTTTCTTGTCTGATATTAACTATCACTTGTCTTCTGCACTGATCCTGTTTCTTGTAAGCAGCCCCCTTTTTTTTTTAATTTCTGATCATGTTAGAGAGTAGCATCTGCAGACACTACCCCTAGCTTGTCTCTTAGATATTCGAATGGTTATTTAGCAAGAGGTTTTGTGAATATGTCTGTTGTTTGTTCCTTAGTTGGTACATATTCCAACTTCACTAATTTATGTGCTACTTGTTCTCTGAGGAAGTGGTACTTTATTGGGATGTGCTTTGTTTTTTAATGAAGTACAATATTTTTTTATTTACTTATTGCACTTGTATTGTCACATTTGATAGAAATGGGTTCATCAATGCTTACCTTCATGTCTTGGAGAGTTTGTTTCATCCACATTACTTGTGTGCAACATGTAGCTGCTGCTATGTATTATGCTTCTACTGTAGATAGAGAAATAGAAGTTTGCTTCTTGCTTAGCCATGCCACCAGACTTTTTCCCAAATAAAATTCACCTCCACTTGTGCTTTTCCTGTCATCCACACAGCTGGCCCAATCTACATCTATGTATGTTGTCAATGTGAATATTTTTCCTTTTGGATACCATAGGCCATAATGTGAAGTTCCTTGTAGATATCTAAATATTCTCTTGATTGCAAGTAAATGATTTTGTTTTGGTGCTGCTTGATATCTTGCCACAAGTCCTACTGCCAACATAATGTCTGGTCTAGAAGCAGTTAGGTATAGCAGACTTCCTATCATGGATTTGTAAAGTTTTTGATCTACATCTATTGATCCATCATTAGCACATAGTTTGCATCCAGTGATCATTGGAGTTGACACAGGTTTGCAGTCTTCCATTTGAAACCTTTTCAACATTTCTCTTAAGTATTTTTCTTGTGAAATGAATATTCATGTGTTCTTTTGTTGAATTTGAAGTCCTAAATAGAAGGTGAGCTCTCCAATCATTGACATCTCAAACTTTGATTTCATTTCTTCATCAAATCATTTTTCTAACTCATCTTTGTTGCTACCAAACATGATGTCATCAACATACACTACTACAATTAAGAGTTCATTTTCATTAGCCTTTATGTAAAAATTGTTGTCTACTCCTCCTTTCTTGAACCCTTGTTTTTGCAAGTATTTGTCCAGCCTTGAATACCATGCACGAGGAGCTTGTTTCAGACCATATAAGGCTTTGTTTAATCTGCACACATAGTCATGTTTATCTGTTAATGAGAATTTTTCAAATTTTTCCATGTAGACTTCTTTTTCTAGATCTCCATTCAGGAAGGCGGACTTTACATCCATTTGATATACCCTGAAATCATGATAGCATGCAAAGGCCAAAAGCACTCTGATTGCTTCCATTCTAGCTACAGGGGCAAAGGTTTCATCATAATCAAGTCCTTCAATTTGAGAATATCCCTTGCATACAAGTCTGGCTTTATTTCTGATTACCTTCCCTTGTTCATTCATCTTATTCTTGAATATCCATTTTGTGCCAATGACATTTTTCCCCGTGGGTCTTGGAATTAATTCCCAGGTATTGTTCTTCTCAATTTGGTCTAGTTCTTCATTCATAGCATTTACCCAGTTTTAGTCTTTGCTGGCTTCTTCGAACTTCTTTGGTTCTATTTGAGATAGCATGGCTAGGTATACTTCTTCTATCTGTTCAACAAGCTATCTTCTTGTCTGGACTCCCACACTCTTGTCCCCAATGATTTGATCTTCTGGATGGTTCTTTTGAGTGTATCTTGAGGGACCTTTTGAGTTTAATTCAGTATCTTCTATTGTCTTGCTATGTTCATCATTATCTTGGATCTCAGCCTCATGATCATCTGAAGGATTGGCACAGCTTGTGTTTCTTGTTCTGTTTGGTAGATCTTCGTCAACTCTTACATCAATGCTTTCCACAATTTTGTGCAGTCTTTTTTTGTAACACCTGTAACCCTTACTCTTGGATGCATATCCTAAACATATTCCTTCATCAGCTCTTGCATCAAACTTCCCCAATTTATCATCATTATTTTTTATGAAACACTTGCTTCCAAATACTCTAAAGTGCTTGATTGATGTTGGTTTACCATGCCATAATTCGTAAGGAGTCTTATCACAATTTGGTCTTAGATGAGCTTTGTTGAGAATGTGAACAGCTGTGTGTATTTATTCTGCCCAATAGGTTTGGGGAATGTTACTTTCTTGCATCATGGCTCTGGAAATCTGTTGTACTGACTTGTTTTGTCTTTCTGCCACTCCATTCTGTTGAGGTGTACCTACAATTGTAAATTGTTGTTTTATCCCATGTTCATTGCATAAGTCTGCAAAATCATAGTCTGTGAATTCACCTCCTCTGTCTGACCTGATGCATTTTAACTTGCATCCTGTTTGATTTTCTGCCAATGCCTTGAATATCTTGAATTTCTCAATTGCTTCAGATTTATATTTTAGAAATGCCACCCACGTCAATCTAGTAAAATCATTTATTATTAGCATGAAATAAGATTCTCCACCTGGTGCATTAGTTCTTGAAGGTCCACACAGGTCCATGTGTACAAGATGAAGTGGCCTACTTGTAGATAGTTCATCTTTGGTCTTAAAAGATGTGCAGGTCTGTTTGCCCAATTGGCAGGATTTACATATAGTATTTGGAGGCTTCTTTATTGTAGGCATATTTCTGACTGCTTTCTTCTTGCTTAGATTGACGATGTGTTCAAAGTTTAAGTGTCCCAATCTTCGATGCCATAACCATGATTCATCAAGTTTGCTTATGTGGCATGCTTCATTCTCTTCTTCCAATATATAGACATTACTTTCTGTTCTGACACCTTTGATCAAGGTCTTTTATGTGGTGCTCGATCTTACTTCACAATCTTGGGCTCTGAAAAGGACCTCATAGCCTTTATCACACATTTGACTGACGCTTAGTAGATTGGCTTTTAGCCCATCCACAAATAGTACATATTGAGACTCTCTTCTTCCATTATTCAGACTGAAGGAGCCTTTTCCTTTGATTTTCCCTGCTTTATCATTTCCGAATGTTACATTTCCATATTTCTTTTCATCAAAGGTTACAAACTTGCTTCGATCTCCAGTCATATGCTTTGAGCATCCACTGTCCATATACCATTGGTTTTTCTAATCTTGAGCTGTTAGAGCCAGGTCACACTTATTCAACTTCTTTTTCCACTACAGGAAGCTATTTGTTTGGAACCTTTTCTGAGAAGATGGACCACATTATTTGAGAGGACATTTGGAAGACATGTGTCTGATTTGATGGCATACAAAGCATTTGATTATATTTTTAAATGGATTATGTGTACGAGTGAACTCTCCATTGTTTATAAATCTCCTTGGGGTTTTAAACATCAGTCTTTGTCCATACGTTCTACACTCCATGGCTTTATGGCCGAACCTCTTACAACAAAAACAATACCCATGGAATCGATTAGTGTATCTGGTGAAGGGTTGTCTTCTCCATTTGGTTGCTTGAGGTAGTCTTTTCATTTTCTGCATCCTTTCCTGGTTGAAATCGATTATTTTCGTCTCACAGTATGCAGCAATATGTCCCAGTTTGTGACAGGAAAAACAAGTGACATTTCTCATAGGAGGAAAGAGTCTCCTTTGAGATCTTCCGAACTTGTTCAATTGATCTTCAAGAACAATTGAAATTTTTGCAACTGCTTACTTCTTCCTCTCATTCTTTGTCTCTCTATGTTTCTGCTTGTTTTTGTTTGTTTCATCACACATCAAGTTCTTGCTAGCTTTTGCTTCTGTAGTTCCTTTTTGAGTTGCTTCATTATCCTTTACAGCTTTTACAAAAATGATATTCTTGTTATCTTCTACCTTGGACTTATTGGTTTCTCCTTCATATCCTATCAAGCCTTTATGAGAGGAGACCTTTGAGCATTTAGAATCTTGTCCAACTGTTCAGTGCTTTTCATTCGAGGAGTGTTCATTGACAATTCCTTTGGGTGTTTTCTAGTTTCTTTCTCAGGCATACCACTTCTTCTTCCAATTTCTCTTGCTCCTGATGTTTATCTTTAATTTGCTTTAGCGGAATGTCTTCCACCTTCTTGGCTTCTTCAAGTTCTAATTTCAATTGAATGAGGTCTTCTGAATTTGGTACCTCTTTTACATATTTGAGAAGAATGTCTTTCTATTTTCTGCCCTTGAGTTTAAGTCTATCTATTTCCTCTAGGGTACTTCTTAGCTTCCCCTCAAGATCTACCTCACCTTATCCCTCATCTTCTAGAAGGAATCCTTCAGACTCTTCCTTGGCCATCAACACAAATTCAGAGGTTCCTTCTTCATTTGAGGATTCATCTGAGTTTTCAGATGCACTGCTATCTTGTTGAGCATAAAGTGATTTTCTATTGAATCTCTTCCCTTTCTGTCAGTTATTTGTTTTGGTTTTCTCTGTCTCTTGAGTTTGATTCTTTGTTTTCTTGTAAGGACACTTTGATGCATAGTGCCCAACTCTTCCACAATCAAAGCATTTAAATGGAAGCTTACCTTTATACTTACCTGAGCCTCTATCCAATCTTCTGAAAAATTTAGCCTCTTCTTCATCAGAGCAGGAGCATGTATCTTCCTTTTCTTCTTTGCTCTTCTCAACCTTAAACGCTGCCTCCCTCACATTTGACTTCCTCTGTGGAAGTCTCATCTCATAGGCTGTTAAGTTTCCAAGTAATTGGTTCATGGTCAAAGTTTCCCAATCAGTTTTTTCTTCTATGGCAGAAACCTTGAGATTAAAACTGGATGGTAAAGATCTCAATATCTTTTGAACAATTACACATTCTCTAATGGTTTCTCCTAGAGCTTTCATATTATTCACAATTTCTACAATCTTTAAGAAGAAGTTGGCAACATCTTCTTCTTCATTCATTTTTATATTTTCAAATTGGGCTCGATAGACTTGTAGTTTGGCCATCTTCACCTTTTTATCTCCCTCATGGATACTTTCTAATGTACCCCATATTTCTTTGGCAGACTTGTTGTGCATTACTTTGATAAATTCTGCCTCACATAGTCCACTTAAGAGAGCATTCATGGCTTTGGCATTAGCAATAAAATCTTGTTTAGCTTCTTTCTCTGTGTCAGAATCCTTTGGGGCATATCCCAAATCCACAGTAGCCCAAACTTCTATTCCTAGAGACATTATCTACGTCCTCGTTCTTATTTTCTGGAAGGCATAATTTGTACCATTAAACAACGGGGCTTTATTTGTTGAGCATCCTTCTAGACTAGCCATCTTGGGGACCTAGGATCTCCTTCTAGTTGTTAAATTGATACATAAGGAACCTGCTCTGATACCAATTGTTGAACCCTTAGTTAAACTAAGAGGGGGGGTGAATTAGTTTAGTGCATTCATGGTCTTGTAAAAACTTCTTTTACACTTATTTACATCTTCATTTTGTGATCAACTTAATGTACAATGGAACAACAATCTTAATAAGTGAGCAGCAGGTATTTAGCAGATTAAATACAGAATATCAATACATAATCATCATGCACATAGACAACAGATATAAGTGGAAACCCATAAGGGAGAAAACCACATCTTATTATTGTTGCGATGCAAAGGCAAGCTCCAACTCCCTCTCACCACTGATTTTATGTAGGCTCCAACCTACAGGAGGCTACTACCTCAATTCTGAAAGCTACAACTTGCAAGGAAGCTCCAACTCCCATCTATTTTCTGCAGGCTGCAACCTACAGGAGGCTTCTACCTCAGCCAGATACAACTGGACATCTATCATGATACAAATTGATATGGAAGCACCAACTTCCTCACACAACACTGAAACAACATGCTAATTTACCTGGATATCAGCCCCGTTATATTCCTTCTTCACTGTTGTCCTCCATCCTTCATATCTGCCTTAGATTATCTCTGGATATTCACAGCTTCTATGTCTGCTCCTTCTTCTTCTTACACTCTCTAACCCCTTTCATGCGTATGACAATAACATCATTTATAGATATCACCCTCTCGATATTTTCATTCCACATGGGAATATGAAATGAACAGGCACGACTCTTTGCCTTCCACCATCTCATTTTCTTGCTCATCATTTCAGGAGGTTACAACATTTTCTACTCATTTCAGAATTAACTTGGAGTTTTTCTTTGCCTACGGAGACTTTCCTTTGCATCACAAACAATATAAACTATTCAAATCATTTACATTTACAGTTGCAACAGATAAATCTCACTCAACCCTTTTAGCTCCTGGTTCGTCGTCTATTTGTCTTTTCTGCTACTGTTATATTCTACCTCTGTTGCATAACTATTCTGTTTCTTCCATTACCTATGTCTTTTGTGCTGCGTTCACATACATATAAACCTTTCATCAATCGGGCGGTCATCGCACTTCGCCTTTTCTTAAATTTCCAATCTGATGGAAATCGCACATAAAGTTGCATTTTATTTAACTGTTCCCAAACTATGAGAAATAGGTGGTTTTAGAATGCCACGCGTCGCCCTCTTAATGCTATCGCATTCGTTTCACCTTTTACCACTTATCCTCCAAAAGCGGTGCAACAAACACTTACCAGTTTTCTAATCCTGCCTTCACTGTTCCGCTTATTTTCCGTTTCTAGTTCCAAGTATCATTTGACCATTTCCAATGATTTACATGCCTTGAACGTATCTCGATGCTCACTCAGCGCTCAAATATCTACGGTCAATCCTTCATCACACTGTTCTGCACATGCTCTGGGTCCTTTTTCATGTTTTCAGGTCTTTCCATTGTAACCTAAGTCGACCTCCGCTTCCATGGTTTTCTTCATAAAAGACTTAGCCCCGGACTTAACTTTGGTTGAAGGGTCCCACAACATAGTGACCAATCATAATGCATCACATTTCGCTTGCCCGCGGATTTTAACGTTTTATGTTCTAATGCTCCTTTGTTCTCCGATGCGATTTAACAATGGGAAATCCCATACTCCCGGACTTGAAATGCTTTAGGTTTCAGTGTTGTCCTGCATTGCGTCCGCTCTCTTTATCGCACTTCGCACTTTGGCGTTTATGAGTGCTATCTCTTCTGAGCTTTGTGATTTGCGATATGTGATGAACTTCACATCGTCGATTTGCATCGCCACTTTGCATTGCATCGCGTCGCATATTAAAGCAATTACCTTACGGTCCAACGATTGTACTTTAGGGCTTTAGGAAAGTGGGTCCCAGTTCATGGCACTACGGAGGCACTCCTTGGTTGGAATGATCATCGAGCTTGTGATACCGCAGTGAATGACAACCGTCGATTTGAGGTCAACGCCCGATGGGCGAGTCAACTACGACGGCACCCCCTTGGGTTAACCATCGGGATGTTTGTGCCCCCACGGTACCGTTGATCCCAGATCAACGTTAACCACGGTCATAAGATATGCACGAGGTTTAACTCATATTCCATCAGGTAATCTTCCTCCTTTGCTGCCCATGCATGTTACCTCCCAGAATGTAAATTATTTCCGCCTGACACGAGTCCACTTCACCTGTTTCGCCTATTTGTTCAACTGCCGCTGTACTTTCACCTGTTTCACCTATTTTTTCAACTGTTGTTGTACTATTCTACCTCTTTGCTTCACATTGATGCTACTTGCCTCTTTTCTGCATCATGTTACTCCTCTTGAGCTTTTCACTCTGATTTGGGATTATTTTACTTGTTGCACGCCTTTGTTGCTTCTCTGTTGCCTTCGTTGCCTCTGCTGCCTCTGCTTCTTTGCTGCTTCTGTGAATCTCTCCTGAGATTTTTCTTTTGGTTATTGCACTTGTTGCAAGCGCCGATCTCTCATGAGCTCCTTTTGTTGCCTTTGCTCTTTTTCTTCCTTAATTGCTTCTCTGATGCCTCTACTATCACTAGTAATTCTAGTGTTACTCCTTTCTTCTCCTTTGCCATCAATGACAATATTTCCAACACTGTAATAATACAAAGCACCAGTGCAGTGGCGTACGCAGG
This sequence comes from Pinus albicaulis, assembly GCA_034641835.2. Lineage (NCBI taxonomy): Eukaryota > Viridiplantae > Streptophyta > Pinopsida > Pinales > Pinaceae > Pinus > Pinus albicaulis. The sequence continues at coordinate 12,720 of JAXQQM020085197.1, forward strand.
GTGCACCGATAAATAAAAATCCATTTTTTCAAAAATTCATGCAATGGCTGAATGGATTGGGATCTGACTATGCAAGTCATCTCGTAGGTTGGACGTCAATCTAAAATGAAAAACCCTAATTCTGAAATCACAGAAATAGGGAGAAGAAAGGGAAAAAACAAAAAAATGAGGGTTCAGGGTAAAAATGGATAAAACTTCAGGAAAAAATAAAAATAAAAAACGGAGAAAAAAAGTAAAAAAATGAATTAAATTTAATCACGAAATGGTTTGAAATTCTATGAGAAAGGATTTGAATCACCAGAGTTTTTGTTTCTAATTGTCTGAATACTTTTGTTCGAACGTATTTCGCCATCCACAGTGCCCTCGTGCTCTTCTGCAAAAATCTACCTGAAAATTTTTAGCAAAATAGTGAAATAATGAAAAGTGTTTAGTATTTAAAGAATTATTTGTATCAAATTAGATTTTCGAAAATATTTTGCCGCCCATTTTTCAAATTGCCGTTTTTTTTTAACTTAAACAAAATAGAGTTGCATTTTTTTTATTTGTGTTTATTCGTTTTCAGTGCGCGGAAACGTGACGCACCAGCGCATTGTATTAATACAATGCACCAGGGTCTGTTAAGATGATAAACGCACCAGACTTTTTAAAGTTTTTTTTTTTTTTTTTTGTATGTAAGATCATAATAAAATAATGATAATTATAAAATACATGAATTTATTTTCATTATTTTCTAAACTTTATATATGTAAGATCATAATAAAATAATGATAATTATGAAGCACATGAATTTATTTTCATTATTTTCTAAACTTTATGTTACAAAAATTTATTTTCATTATTTTCTAAACTTTATGTTACAAAAATTCGTATTATTCTAGATTTGTTATTTTACAATTATTTGCAAGATTTAAATATTTTAATAAAATCATTTCACATTAATACAATTAAAATTTTCACATTAATAGAATTAAAATTTTACATACAATTACATTAATTAAAATTACAATTACAATTTTACATTAATTTCACATACATGAATTATGATTAGAATTACAATTACAATTTTAATTTTACATACAATTACTATTACAATTTTACAAATATTTTACAGACAATTCAATTAAAATTACAGTTACAAATACAATTACATTTACAATTTTATATAGAATTACATTTACAATTACAATTATAATTTTACAAATGTTTTACATACAATTCAATTAAAATTACAATTACAATTTGTGAAATTTACATACAATTAGAATTACAATTACAATTTTACAATTTTTCATATATACAATTACAATCATTTCCGAATAAATTAAATATTACAATTACAATTAAAATTTTACATTAATAAATATTTTACATACAATTACACTTAAAATTACAATTAGTACAAATACAAATACAAATACAAATACAATTTTACATTTTACATAGAATTAAAATTTAAATTACAATTACATTCATGACATATATATATATGTATGTATGTATAGATATAACTGAATAATGTTAAAAATATACAACTATAATATAAATGTCATGGATCAGGCGTTGGTGGTAGTATAACAACATCAATAACACTAGTACAAGTGGATGCGGCCTGCTCAGTAAAGTTGGGTGCAGCCTCGACAGTCGATGGTCGACTAGCCTGATCATGATCATGATGATCACTAGTACTGATGGATGCATCCGCTGGTGGTAGTACAACATGATCAATATGATGCGCAGTAGTAGTGGAGGCGGCCTGCTCAGTCAATAGTACTGCAGCCTCGGCGGTCGATGGTCCAACCTGCTCATGATGATCGTGACTAGTACTCATGATGGATGCTACAGGCTACTGAATGGACGTGGCCGATGGTCCAACCTCATCTCCATGATGGCTAGTGTCAGATGCTGGCAGTGGAGCCTCAGTGGAGCCTCAGTGGAGCCTCATGTTGATCATCAGGCGCGCCGCGAGGTGAACGATCACAAGATGCATTTGAGTAATGAGCAGGCCTGATGACTGCATCTGAAGTCAATCCATAGAGTTGGCTGCCCAACTCCATCTGGTATCTGGTCTCAAGTTGACCACGTCTAGCAAAAGGCGGTACCGATGCACCATGAGGCACATGAGGATCAACACGTCTCTCTGCTACGCCATCAGCCTCATCCTCCAACGGTGCATCATCCATCTCCTTATCGTAATCATCAGGATCGACACTTGGATCATGTGGTGGATCTGACATCTCATCTCCATCAAAAGAGCCAATGTCTACAAAATATATACAAGTACACAACAATAATTAGACAATTTCATTACACAATTTAATAAAAACAAGTTAAAGAACATGTTAGAATAAATATAAATAAAATAGTAATATTACCTCTATCATCTGGCAGCTCATCAGGAGTGAAGAGGATGTTGGGACACCCTTGCCAATCTAGTCCAGCAAAAGGACATGGGACCATAACGAAGGGATTCAGCCCGCCAACGCTGGCTAGTAAGTCTAGCGAATCATGTGATATCCTCGCCAGAAACATAGTGTCTCCCCTCTTGGGCATCATCTGCCCCCACATGCACATCCGGGCCTCGAACATCATCCTACGAGGCTGTCGAACAAAACTAGGTCGCATCTCTGGAAACCTCTCAAAAAATAAACAAAACAACTGTGAATCAAAAGGGAAGTTGACCCTCCCTTGTGCATGAGCACGACATCTATCTAAGGTCGTACAAAACTGTCGCAAAAAAATGGTAGACCACCTGACAATTCATGGTTGTTGTACTAAAGAATCAATGTAATATAAAAGAAAGCAACTAATGCATTTCCCGTCTTTGGTGTTGTGCGAAATGATCTAAGTGATAACAAAGAGGCACTGCACGTCCTGTCTACCAAAAGCACCTATACGTAACTGACCTCCAGGTACCTGAAACTCTGAAGGAGACAGTACATGTGCTCCACTGTATCTCTGGGAGTAAACTAAATGGCTCCCTGCTACACAACCAGGTGACACGTCTTGGAATGAGGGAAAATCCACCCCTCTCCTCGATATTCCTATAATAAAATAAATGTCCTCCTCATTGGGTGTGTACCACTGGTCAAGACCAACCTGAAAAGCATGTCGGTGGAGATTCCACCTGCTGATAAGATGTCTCAAAAGCACACTATGGGCCTTTAGGTCGAAAATAGCCTCCTCATAGAACTTGAGGAGGCCTACCTGCTTAAGGATCTCCTGGGTATCTGCAGTAATAGGGCGAGGGCATCCATCTCTGTCCCTCTCTCTCACCTCCCATTGGCGAATCATGTCATATTGTTCTGCTTGTTGTTGTTGTTGTTGCTCCTGTTCTCTCTGAATCATTTCCATATTAAATAAAAAAAATTTATTAAAACATAAATGTATTTATAAATATACATATATAATTTTTTTTGAAAAAAAAACAAACATACAAGTCGGTGCTTCATAAAAACAGTCACGCACCGGTGATGGTGCGTCCTAATATTTTAGCGCACCGTCCCTGGGGCCCCAAATGAAATAGACCGCACCGGATCTGGTGCCGATGTTTATTTTTCAAGCACCGTGGACTGTATATAATTCAGAATAGCAGTGCGCTAAATGAAATATATGCCCCGGTGTGTATAGTCGTGTCAGCGCACCAACTTCATGACAATGACATAGTTGACAGTGCGATCTTTTACTCGACCGCACCGTTGACCCTCTCGGAATGCAAAACGCGGTGCGCTGACATAAACTGGGGCGGAAAATGCAGTTAACGCACCGCACTGTGAATGCGGGGTCAGTGGTGCGCCTGGATAAATGAGGGCACCGCCTTTTTTATTTTTTATTTTTAGTTTAAAATTATTCGGGGCGCCTTCCAGCACCACCCTGGAAACGGTGCAGTTACTGTTAGCACCGGTAGCGATGTTGCCTGTAAATTTTACAAGCAGCACCGCTATCCAGTGCGAGCCAAACAGCTTGAGCGCACCGCGTGACAATTTTTTTTCCTTTTTTAATGGTTATTTTTAAGTTTTTTTCAATTTCTAATCCGCTACAAGGCTTAATTATAGAAAAACTAGAAAAATACCTGTACATTTCGCCGTCGAGGAGGCATATTGGATGTAAAATTTGGAAAATAAAATTTGCCCACTGTTTTTCAAAAGGCAAGCTGGAGATTGGTGGCCAATGCAGAGCAGCAGTGTGTGCAATGGATGCAATGAGAGCACCGATGTCAGGGCGGCTCAAAAATAAGGAAATAGCACCAGGGCTTGAGAGCTCTGGAGCACTGAAGAAAGTTAATAATGAAGTTTTTTGGCCGTAATTTTTTTTTAATTAACCTTGTTTTGGTGTGCAGGGTTTTATAAGTGCACTGGTGCTATTAAATAAAACCGCATCGGGATGTTTCAGTTTCGGCGCGAAAATTTGATGATGCACCGGGGTGGCGTAATCGTAAAGCACCGGTGCGTAATAGTCGCAAAGCACCGGTTTTTTGGTTTTAATTTTTTTATATATATAATGCTTGTTGAGCCCTGAAATTGTCTTCTCTTTTTCCAAACTTCACTTCATTTCATCATTCCTTTATCATTTCATAAACCTAAAACTCAATGAGAATGACTAAAATTACTTAAAGGTTGCATACAATGATTAACTTATTGTACTTTTGTGATTTTTTTTGTCTTAATGATTTTTGAACAGTTTAGCTATAGAATGCAGTCATTCTATAGCCAGTCAAGTGTTCCGTAGCTGTTTTAGTGTTTAAGTATGTTACAAGTGTCATCTGGAGAAAAGGCACACGTAGGTGGATTCCAAATATTTCCTACATCATTCTTGTCTTTCCACGAGGACTGGATCGATAGCTAGAGGTGCCTAAGCACGTGGTCAAAGAAAAGGTCAAGGAAGTTGTCTTCTACATGAATCAGGACTCTTGATTTGCTTTATAGCAAATCATGAGTCCCAAAAGAGTCCTAATTTGATTTTAACTTCAAACCTACACCTGTACCTATTTTTGTTCAATGTTAGTTATGAATTTACATATAAATTAAGTTCTGTAATACCGAGAGGAACAAGTTGATACTTATTTTATCATTACGGTGATACTCTGTTTTCAAGACTTGTGATTAATAAAAAGGAGTTCTTACCTTGATACTGTTCTGAATACAACCTTGAGGAGTTAAAGGATTAATGTCGAATTGATAGCAGAGGGCCCCTGCTATTCGAGGAGGTTTTACATGTTTTCTAGATAAGTCATTTTCAATTATGTTCTGTCATATTTCCTTATTTAGACTGCTTTCTGAAATCACAGCTGTTAGTATTATGTTTCATGTCATTTGCTTATATAAAGGATCCTCATGATATTACAGCTGGTCCCTTTCTCAAGCTTTTCCAATACATCTCTATTAAATGAATGGGATTCAATTGTGATTTTCTGAGTTATTAGCATTTCATTTTCTGTCATTTAATTAAAAAGAAGATCCTCATTATACTACAGTTAGTCTCTTTCCAAAGCTTTTCCAATAAACCTCTAATCCACGAATGAGACTTAGTTGTAATATTGTGAGTTATTGATTGTTTTGCTTCATAAAAATATCCTTATCGCATTATGATTAATCTCTTTCAAAAAGCTCTTCCAACAAACCTCTAACTCATTAATGAGATTTAGTTGTAATGTTATAAGTTGTTTCAATATTTCATAGGAGATCCTTATTACATTATAGTAATCTTTTTCTCAATCTCTTCCAATAAACCTCTATCATATGAATGAGATTTCATTGTAATGTTCTAAGTTACTGTTTGTTTTAGCACTTCCTTTTATGTTTTTAGGAGATCCTCATTACATTAGAATTAATCTTTTTCACAATCTCTTCCAAAAAATCTCTAGTTAAATGAATCAGATTAAGTTGTAGTGTTTTGAATTACTTTTCAATTCATGAATGTTCATTTAAAAGTTGTAATATCCATGGATTAGGACTCTCTATTTTCATCATTTTCTAATTAGGAACAGAACTTGCAAATAAACTCTATTTTAATTCATTTATTAAGATTTTATTTTTTTCCCTTTTAACATAGATTCAACTTCATCTTCTTAGCATAGAGTAGCATACTAAGAATCAAACATAAAAACCCAAAAATATCAATAAAACACTAAAAACAACGAAGTAAGAAAAAGGATACTTAGGCACATATAGTGCATTACACTTCATCAGTTTACTAGCCCTGGTCGATAATTTATGCTATCAATTTAGGACACTAAATTGACTAAACATTTTGGCGCTATTGCTAGGGAAGTGTAACTAGGTAGCCTTATTTCCTATTTCCCAAAAACAATGATATGCGTAGAGAAAGAGATTTTAGGGGTAGATTTATAAGAGGCAGAAGCTTAATTCCCACAACTCCACTCACTCCACCAAGACCAAGAAGTAGCACACCTCTAACTCAAACCCACATTCCATACTATACTATTCATAGGCTTCCAAAAGTTTCAAGAACAGATATCCCATCAGGAAGATCTCCCACTTCATCCACTGAAGCAATTCTAGAGGAAGAAGATCCAAGGACTCCTACAAAAGGGATAACCTTTTTCACTTCCACAGGAGAATATATTCCAGCAGAAGAATTACAAATCCCTAGTGAAGAGGAAGAAGAGGACTATTTCCTCAATATACCCTTGATAGAAGAACAAGTAGAACAATTAGTTCTTCCAACTGAACCCTATATCAGCTCAGAAGAATCTATCATGGCAGAATAAGGGGAAGGAGAAGTCTTTAATGGAGAACATACACTATTTGGAGGAGGTAGAGGTATAGGAGGAGATAGAGGAAGAGGTAGAGGTACAGAAGAAGGTAGAGGAAGAGGAATGTAGAAGGAGGAAGAGGTAGAAGGGAAACTGGAAGTCCTTTATGATTCCCTATAATATATGAAGAGACTATTGCAACTATGAAAAATATCTCACCCTTTGTTCTTCCAAACTTTCATGGACTAAAAGTGAAGATCATGAGACCTTCTTATTTGAATTTGAAGTTCTATGTAGAACCTATGATTACCTACAAGATGCTCAGAAACTTAAATTGTTCCCTTCAACATTGAAAGGAGCAGCATTAAAATGGTTTATGAGTTTAATCACTAGGTCTATTAGGACATGGGATGGAATGAGAAAAGAAATTCTAGACAGATATCTGGATTATTGTATACCAGTCAACCATAAGGACGAAGTGTTAAAGATGATGCAAAAAGAGGATGAAAATCTGGAAGATTTGTTGGAAAGATTTAACTATAATATCAAGAGGGAAAAAATGGAAAACTTAGACCAAGATACTTTGAAAGCTCTTTTGTTGAAGACAATTAGGGATGAATGGGTAGATATCCTTAATATGATGGGGAAAGGAGACATATCTCAACTTTCATTACCTGATATAGCAGAATTATGTATTAATCTTTCAAGAGGAAAATCTAAGATTCTAAAAGGACCAAGAGACCCTACTCTTGCAAGATCAAGCAAATCTCCAGCTCGAACAATAAGTAGGGAAGAAATAGAGAATATTCTTGATGAATTCAAAACTGACATTCTAGGGAGTCTTAGTGAGCAAATAGACACCTTTAAGTTACAAAACAAGCAAAAAGTCGAAACTGATGCCTTAGCAATCTTTTGTCCCAAATGTAGGAAGAAGCATGCCTTAAGAGAGTGTCATTTGGATGCAAAAGTAATAGAGACTTGTGAAATTTGTTCAGAAAAACATAAGACCAATAATTTTCCCTCAATCCCTAGCCTTAAAGCTGTCTTTCAAGAAGAAACAACCACAAATTCCACAAAATCTCTTAATTTTGTCTCTAAAAGACCTTGGCAGGGACCTCAAACATAAGGGTTTAGTAATCAAATGTATAATCAAACCCCACCTAATTGGAACTCTTGGCAGCAACCTTGGCCCCAATTTCAAAATCAATCTCAACCTTGGGCTCAAAGAGCACAAAATCCTTATGGAAGGTTCTCCCAGTATTATCAATATCCACCATCTTATCCATCATATCCATCATATCCAAACTTTCCTCCTCAACAAAATCCTCAGCAGAATCCACAATATCAAAATCAAAATCAAAATCCACCACTTACATTACCATTTCCTCAAAAATCAAATCATTTACCTGCCCAACCAATACCAAACCCCAACAATAAAAACCATCAGAACACACATATGATAGAAGGTCAACAATTTCCAACCTATTTGATTACTCCTTTAGACCGTAATGATGTTCAACTTAGGTCTGGAAGAATAATTGAAATAAATAAACCTTCTATAGTTATACAAGAACAAAACACTTCTTAGGAAGATTCTCTACGGGTAAATAAAAGTTTTGAAGAAAACACATCTCTTCAAGACCAAAACATTGAAAAAGAAAAACAGAAAGAACCAATAATTTAAACTCCTATGTTAGAGAAGCCATCAACATCTACTACTACACCTCCTTTTCCTGAAAGATTACAAATTAAAAGAGGTGCAGAGAAACAAATTATGATGCCTAACTATGATTTCCTAGATGAGTTAAGAAATGTTTGTATTAAGATTCCATTATTACAGGCCATCAAAGAAATCCCAATTTTAGCAAAGACAATAAAAGAGTTGAGTATGAAAAAACCAGGAAAAAGAATAAAGGAGATAAAGAAAATACAACTGGTAGGAAAAATAGCAGACATAATGATGGGAAAGATTGCCATTCCAAAATATCTAGATCCTGGAAATCCAGTTGTTAAGATACATATCAATGGAATTGAAATTCCAAACACACTTATTGATATAAGAGTAGCAATCAATATCATGAGTAGGAAAATCATGGAAAAACTAAAACTTCCTAATCTTCTTTTTACACCCACACTATTACAATTAGCAGATAGATCTGTAATCAAACCAGATGGGGTATTAGAAGACATTCCAATGTCCTTAGATTCTTGGGATTATCCTATGGATTTCATGATCCTAACTCCTAAAAATGATCTAAGACATCTTATTATATTAGGAAGACCTTGGTTAGCTACAGCTGATGCTTTCATTAGCTGTAGATCCGGTGATATGTACATCTCTGATGGAAGTTCAACCAAGAAATTCACCTTGTATCCTCCAGCAAGAACAATCATAGAATTAGATGATACTCAATGGATTTTTTATGAAGAAGATATCCAACTCTCTTCACTATTTTAGAAATTAGTGAAGATAGTCAAATTCTGAATGCCTTAGAAAATCATGAATCTTCTCCAGAATACAAACATGAACAATTCCAAGAAGAATCCAAAATTGATTTTTTGTCTTCAAGACAAATGTCTCTTTACTCCATGGAAGAATTTGGTAGCTCTACAATTGAGATATTTCGAAGAAAAACCTTAAACATAAACAAAAACCTAGAAAATTTTCAATAGGAAAAGCTAGTCAAAATATTACAAAGACATTCTTCTGCATATGCATGGGAGTACACTAACATGAAAGGGATAAACCCTAAGACTTGCACTCATCATATCTATATAGAGGAAAATTTTAAACCAATCAGACAGCCTCAGAGAAGGATGAATCCAAACCTTAGGGAGATTGTTAAAGAAGAGTTGCAGAAATTGTTAAATGTCAACTTTATTTATCCCATCTTAGACAGTCAATGGGTCTATCCTTTAGTGATTGTACCCATTAAAAATGGTAAATGGAGGGTATGCATTGACTACCGAGAATTAAACAAAGGTACTCTTAAAGATCATTTTCCTTTACCCTTCATAGATCAAGTGTTAGATACATTAGTAGGCAAAAAGTACTTTTCATTTTTGGATGGTTTCAGTGGTTACAATCAAATTCAAGTTGCACTTGAAGATCAAGATAAAACCACATTTACCTGTCCTTGGGGTACCTATGCCTACCAAGTATTACCTTTTGGATTATGCAATGCACCTGCAACATTCCAAATGGCAGTATTGGGAATCTTTTCAAATCTAATACATGACTATGTAGAAGTATACATGGATGATTTCACAGACTATGGAAACACATTTGAAGAAGACTTAACAAACTTGGAAAAAGTTCTAAAAAGATATAAAGAAGCGAACCTTTCATTAAGTCAAGAAAAATGTTTCATGATGTTTACTGAAGGGATTGTCTTAGGACATCATATTGCAGAAGATGGGATTAGAGTTAATGAGTCAAAATTTGAAGTCATCTCTAGACTATTAGTTCCAAGTTGCCAGAAATATGTTAGGAGTTTTCTAGGATTTATAGGATATTACCGAAGATTTATAGAAAACTTCACCAAGATAGCATCTCCACTTTTTAAACTACTCTCTAAGGACTGTGAATTCAATTGGAATCCTGACTGCCAGTTAGCATTTGAAACCTTGAAAACAAAAATCTCTGAAGCACCTATTTTAAGGGTACCTAACTAGAATTACCTTTTCACATCTCGACAGATGCCTCAGATACAGCTTTAGGAGTTGTGCTAGGAAAAATAGACCTAATTCCTTATGCCATCTACTATACAAGTAAATATATTACTAATGGCAGAGTCACAAGATGGTTATTTCTTTTACAAGAATTTAACATCACCATTCTAGATAGGCCTGGAAAACAAAATACAGTGGTTGATTTCATCTAGACTCCAAAACATTAAAGACAATACTCCAGTTGAAGATGAATTCCTTGATGAATATCTCTTTACAGTTACTACTCAAACTCCCTGGTTTGTTGATATTACCAATTATTTAGTTTCAGGAAAATTTCCTTCAATTATAAATGAAAGAGACAAAAGAAAAATCATCTATGACAGTGAAAAATATTCATGGATTGCTAATGAGTTATACAAAACAGGTCCAGACTTTATTATCAGAAGATGTGTTCGAGAAGATGAGATGCCTGAGATTCTCAAGGCATGTCATGATGAACCTTGTGGTGGAAACTTTTTTGATAAAAGGACAACTTATAAGATCCTTCACCTAGGATATTATTGGCCATCCCTCTTCAAAGATGCTAAAGAGTATGTCAAAAGGTGTGACAGTTGCCAAAGGGTAGGGAAACCTTCCCCTTCAGGTGAAATTCCATTGCAACCTCAAGTACATATTGAACCTTTTGAGAAATAGGCTTTGGATTTTGTAGGACCTATTAATCCTCCATCAAAGCAAAAGAAATAAATATTAGTTTGCACTGACTATGTTACCAAATGGGTAGAGGCCAAGCCATTACTTTCTGCTACTGAAGCATCTGTAGTTAATTTTATTTTTGAGGATATTTTTACTCGTTTTGGTGTCCCAAGAGAAATTTTTACAGATCAGGGAGCTCAATTCACATCAAAAATGGTGGAAAAAATGGTAGAAAAGTACAAAATCAGACACAGTAAACCCTCTCCCTACCATCCACAAGCAAATGGCCAAGTAGAATCTACCAATAAGGTGATTGAATGGATCCTGACAAAGACTGTTCCTTTACATAGAAGAGATTTGGCAGAAAGGCTTCTTGAAGCCTTATAGGCCTACATAACTACATGGAGAAACACAACAGGACACACCCCTTATGAACTTGTTTATGGAAAACAAGTCCTGTTTCCCATAGAGTTTCAGATCCAAACTTTCAAAATGGCAGCCCAGCTAGTACTTGATTTGACAGAAGCATAGACTGGAGCAGATTAATGAATTGGATGATATCAGAAAAAATGCAGTCCAGAGAAAAATCATAGTCCAACAACAAAGGACTAGATGGCATGACAAGTATATCAAAGAAAAGAAATTTAAAGAAAGAGACTGGGCACTCTTGTTTGATTCAAAATTTAAGGATTTTCAAGGTAAATTGCAAACTCATTGGCTTGAGCCATATGAGATTGTGAAAATCTTTGAAAATGGAGCAATAAAGATCAGGACAATAGATGAAGGAATGGTAGCATTTCTTGTAAATGGACATAGACTGAAATTGTATCATAAGCCACTTTCAAGAGAAGAATTTGTCAATAAATTCCAAGATAACATTGATATGAAGTTAGTGAAGAAGAACTCTTCTTCTTCACTAACTTAGTTGTGTTTTTATTCAATAATTCTAATATAAAAAGAAAGTATAAATGTGAAAACCAATCATTGATTGGCATGTTTATACAGAAAGTGAGCTTAAAATATCAACATTTTACAAAATGGAGGACAACTACAACAAGCAGCAAAATCAAAAGAGTTGAGGTAAACTGTGTGAAATTATTTTGATAGAAAAACATGAAAGATAAAATATGGTTAAATCATATGCTTCCTAAAGTTAATCTATCATTCGAATGATCTTTGCCTATCGTTAAAAAAAAAAAACACACTTCAACCATATCCCTTACCATCCGCTTCATAACGGTTCATCATTAATTGAATAAATGGTCGAAAACTTAGATCTGACCTATTAGATCACGTCCTTAGATCGTATCATTTATTAACCGTAGCCAATTTCATCTACAGAGAAGTCATTTTAAGGGCAAAACAACCTTCCACGGTTACTCTTTCTTCAGGCATAGGATCAGAGACAAAGCAGTAGACCTAAGTCAAAGAAAAGAAGCAATCAGTACCAAGGAGGAATGGGGCTAATTGTGAGAACAGAGCTAATTGGGATCAAATATTTAGAAGGATACCCTCAAGTTAAGGGGCCATTACAGCAGGTTGGGTGGCTGAACTTTGTGGAGAAGTTCAATGGATTTCACAAATAAATCACGAAATCATTTGCTAGGTGATTCGATGGATCAAAGGTAGAAATTGGGGATATTAAGTTCACCATCACAGAGTCATTCATAGCTGAAGCCACAGAATTTCCAAGACAGGGAGAACGTTGGTTTAAAAACAAGGAGTTCCATAATGAAACTTGGAAACAAATGCAAAAAAACCCAGGTATGGACATTTCAGTGTTTAGAAAGGGGATTCCTAGTACAGCTATGAAAAATAAATGGAGGAATATGTTGTTAATTTTACAAAAATTCATAACATGTGAGGGTAGGTTTGGCACCTTGTATGTCTGTCATATCAAATTGATGATGAATTTCTTAGATGATGAAATAAATTTAACTTTATTTCTGCTTAATAGTTTGAAAATGATGGCCTCTAATGTTCAGAAAAGACTCCAATTCCTAGAAACTACTCTGCACCATCATGGCCTAAGAAAAATACTGATTGAGTTCCATTTGAAGAAAGTAGGAGATAGCTGGGATGAATTTATTCTAAGAAACCATTTTGAAGAACCAGAAAAAACACTATCTAGAAAAGAAACTGTAAGAAGAGGTAGGAGGGGAAAAATTGATAAATCTATTGAATCCAAACCTGATACATCAACATAAGAATATAGTGAAGAAGTGCTCTCTGAGAAATTGACAAAGATCAAGAGACAAATCAAGGTTAAAATAAAACAGAATTTAACAAGTGAATGTGTTGAGGAAAAAGATGAAAATCTACCCAAATTGAGGAGAAGCTCTAGATTAAAAGGCATGATGAAAAAGACAGGGACTAAGGAAACAGGGATCATAAATATTGAATAAGAAGAAACTCCAATCCAATCACTAGTTGATAGATCTCCTTTACACCAATATGAAGAAGACCCTAACAGAAGAACCCTAGATATAGATCCATCTCAGAAACCTATTTATGACTATGTGGAATCACTAGAAAAAAGGGCCTCAGAAAATCGAGAAAGATCTCTCAGTCCACAATAACCTCCAATAGAAATTTTGAGAAGAGACAATTATGAATTGGAGATACTGAATAACCATATCAAGAATGAAAATGAAATCTTAAGAGAGTAGGTCAAATTGAAGAGTAGCATGAACAACACTCTCTCTCAGCAAATGAAAACATTGTATAAATCAAACAGGAAGCTAAAGAAGAGAAACAAGAAACTGAACAGGGCACTCAGTGATCTTAGGTTCAAATTATTCACGAGGAAACCCAGAATGGATTTTACTACCAAAAGAAGTAGAAAAAAGAGGTTGGATGTTCTTGCAGAAGTATCAGTGCAAATGGAATAAAGTTTTGATGAAATTGCATGAGGACATGCAAGAGTTTTGCAGTGGGGGTATGTTGAGCCTTGAAATTGTCTTCTTTTTTGCGAAACTTCACTTCATTTCATCATTCCTTTATCATTTCATAAACTTAAAACTCAATGAGAATGAATAAGATTACTTAAAGGCTGCATACAATGATTAACTTATTGTACTTTTGTGATTTTTGTTGTCTTAATGATTTTTGAACAGTTTAGCTATATAATGCAGTCATTCTGTAGCCAGTCAAGAGTTTTGTAGTTGTTTTGGTGTTTAAGTATGTTACAGGTGTCGTCTGGAGAAAAGGCACAGATAGGTGGATTCCATATCTTTCCTACATCATTCCTTCCCTTCCACGACGACTGGATCGATAGCTGGAGGTGCCTAAGCACGTGGTCAAAGCAAAGGTCAAGGAAGTTGTCTTCTACAGGAATCAGGACTCCTGATTTGATTTACAGCAAATCATGAGTCCCAAAAGAATCCTAATTTGATTTTAACTTCAAACCTACACCTGTATCTATTTTTGTTCAATGTTAGTTATGAATTTACATATAAATTAAGTTTTGTAATACCGAGAGGAACAAGTTGATACTTATTTTATCATTACGGTGATACTCTGTTTTCAAGACTTGTGATTAATAAAAAGGAGTATTTACCTTGATGTTGTTCTGAATACAACCTTGAGGAGTTAAAGGATTAATGTCAAATTGATAGCATAGGGCCCCTGCTATTCGAGGAGGTTTTACATGTTTTCTAGATAAGTCATTTTCAATTATGTTC
>JAXQQM020064424.1:0-57102 GCA_034641835.2 Pinus albicaulis
TCCAACACAAGTGGAATTAGGCAATTTGGATTTCATTTACCCTGTCAAAAATCAAATCTCCCAACACTAGTCAAAATGATCAGAATGAGGCTGCCTCAAGGCAGAGTGCTGTTGCAGTCAACTTTTGAAGGTCTTACTCAACTCCAAATTGAGCTCATGATAGCTCATTGGAAAGGTCTTTCTGTATAGTTATCAGTTGACTCATCAAGCAAGTCATTTGGCCAACCATGCTAGGAGAAATCTTGATTTTCCCAAGATCACTTCAGAGGTGCATTCAATTCTCCTGAGGCAACGGAATTTTTGACATTTCTAAAACCATGATACCTGTGTAAAAAGTGAAGGAGGTTTTTCTTCCTTGGCATGTTGTGGACAAAAACCTCTCTCAGTTTCCCAAATTTCATCTTTGATTGCTCTGAAACCTCTTTTGAGTGAAACTTATCCCGATGTGTGAAACAAGGAATTTTGTCGAAATGAAGCGAAACGAAGGGGGTAAGGGGCTTCTAAATTCTTGGGGAAATTTTGGAAAGTAGGGAGGGATGTTAGGAAGCAGGGGGAAGTGGAATCACAGAGATTGAGTGAGGGGAAGGGGTCCAAAAGGGAAAAAGACAGGCCTAGCCTAGGAAATTGCCAAGTTTTGGCTAGAAACTAGGGTTTGTGCAAAAATGAGGAATTTGGGGGATCTCAGTGATGGGAAGTGTTTAATTAGGTGAATTAATGATAGGGGAAGGTGTATGAACATCAAGATACAAGTTTTTCCGATGATTTGACCATCCAAGAGGAATTACCTCCAAAACCCTAGGAGAGGGAAATGGACCTTACCTAGGCACAACTGAAGCATGAACGAGGTGTAAAATGACCCAACGGAACTTGACATGATGATGAAAACCCTCTGAATGATGGTACACTCAGCTGAATGGTGACATGGACTGACATTTGGACAACTTTGGAAGAAGTGAAAGCAAACCCTAGACCTAATGCCTAGTGATCAAATTTTGCTTGAAGACTCTTTGAAATGACAAAATTTGACCTTGACACTTTAAAATCACTTTGAAAGAGCATGTTTGATCACTGGAGGAAGGCTGCAAAGGCTGACTCTAACATTGGCTCCAATGGGGATGGTGGCTCCATGGAGATGCCAAGAACAACAGATCTTTGGGAGAGCAGACCAGTCCTTTATCCATTGGGCCATGGAATCAAAAACTCAAACTGAAATGCATGACTGAAAACTGATGACTTGACGACACAAATTGACTCTTACTCAACTAAAAACTAACTCGATACTTAAACACAACCGACAAACTGGAAATATGCTCAAAGTAGAGCTTATTCAATACAACCTACTCTAATTGTGCTTTATGCCACCCGATCAAGTGAAATGGAACAGCCAATGAAACCATGTAAGCATGCTGCCGGCTGTTTGATTTCTTCCCACATGCTTACTGATGCACAGGAAAAGGAAAGAATCGAAAGGCAACTCCCATGGAAACTTTGAACCAAGTGGACTGCTGATAAAATTGCAAAGCATAAATTGACTGGAAGACATCAAGAATACTACGAATGGATCTTCATAAACATAGCTCTGGTCCAGATAATCTCCATACCTTGATCTTAAACTTTTCCTCACATCTGCGGTGCTTTTCTTTGGTGATTGCAGCAAGCTGTCAAAAGGATCCTGAAATTCATGAAATACCAAACTCCGTTGCTGATTCCAGACAGAGCAAAAGTCTCCTTTATTAATCTCCTCATATGAATGGAAATCTGGACATGTGCTATGCAATGAACAATCTGTTAAACAAGACAATGAAGGTGACCTTTGAATAAGATTATCATCAACATTCTTTTCGGGCACATGGTTAGCTAATGGAGCAGAATTTTTATAACAAACATCATCCAACACACGAGCAATGGGATCATCAAAAATTTGAGAAGAGTGCTGTAATGTATCCATTGAAACTGTATGACCTCCTTCTGGCTGTTCATCTTTTCCTTGAGATATATTATGAAGATGCTGCCTTATAAACTGAAATGATTCGAAACAAAAGGGTATAGAATCTTCCTGCATCATCAAATTATGTATTTCATCTTCCACAACTTCATCTGTAATATGACCTTCAATTGCATTAGATGGCTGCAAATCTGATGCTACAAACTGCTCTTTTGAAGATTTACTATGCAATTTTTTTCTCAAAAACTGAAATGATTCAAAACATAAAGGTACAGAATCACCTTGAATCATTAAATCATGTGTGCCCACTTCCAAATCTTCAGCTGCAACTTGACAATCAATGACTTTTGGGGGCTGAAAATCTGAATATGAGAAGTTTTGAACAAGGCTTTCATTGCCCTCTAGATGGTCCAAATCAAGGCTTGTTGACGTTTGATTTCTGATTGCATGGAAGTTATCTCTAATGAACTGAAACGAATCAAAACACAAAGGCAAAGATCCTTCACTTACATCAAAATTTTCTGCATTTTCCTCATCATTGCCATAGCTGATATGCATCGGTTGATCACTATACTCGAGCTGCTGAAAGTGAACTTCCTCCTCGCACAAACTAGCTATTGATTTGTCTGCAAGATTAGTTTCTGTTTGGAGAACATAATCATCATCATACTGATCAAACTGAGGCAAATCATCAGTATACAACACATCATCAAACATACACATCATATCAACAGCTCTCTCTTCTTCACACTGATCTATAAAACAATCACTATGACTACTGGGATTAGAAACAAAATGTTTTGGATCAACAACTTGTTCTTGAATGTCATTTTCATTTTTTGCAGTCATTTTCCGCACCATCTCTTCTACTGCGTTTACAAAAAGATCAAGCTTTTCCTCTGAAAGTGTCAGCCGCTCTGAAACATTCTTCTTTTCTTCTTCTTTCAACCTTGCCCTCCGGATCAGCAAATGAGCCTCTACATTCACTGCCTTGTTCTGCATCTCGTGAAGTGTTGCAATATTCTTTTCTCTCAGCTGAAACTCCATTTCCGGATCAAAGGCACCCTGGTAGTGCAAGAGAGCAGATCTAGGAGAAGGTCTTATATCAACTGGCATCGAATAATAAACTTGGTTAAATCTAGCAGAAAATTGTTGTACTGTCTCACCTGGCATTCTTTTCAACTGGTTATACTCCTCTATAATCAACAAAAAGTTATGTCCGATCATCCACCTGTCAAGGAAAACTTTGACCAACTGCTGGAAATCTGAAATGCTCGCATCAGGCAGGGCTTTAAACCAACTCTTCACTTGGCCTTGCAAAGAAAGAGAAAAAAGCCTAATACTAACATCTTCATCATCAACTTCAAAAAGATCTAGAAAAGTCTCAACATTCTGCACATGTTGCTCAACATTGACATTGTTACATTCACCGTAAAATCTTGGTAGATATAGGTCATAATTTGCAGGAAAAGCATGAAGAACAGAAGGTAAAACAAGAGGTTTGTACCGATCTGGAATTTTACAAGGTGTAGGGGCATGTACAAGAGCTGTGGGATCAGTTTTGTTTTCTATCTCATCACTCTAAAGAAAGTCATCATAATATGTGGGAAAAGTAAGGAGGCCAGGATCAAAGGGAAACTCAGCATTCACACTTTTTGAATGGGTCGAGTGAAGATTTTGATGACCTTTCTCATACAACAAATTTTTAAAAACTTTCAGGATAGCTTCAAGACCAGCGAAGAAGTAATTTACAAGAAATCAGATTAGATCCTGAATACCATTCCACTTTAGATACCTGAACTTTGTGTAAGATCCTTCCATTTTCTCAGAGAAAAAGTCAATCCTCCAGACTTTGAATTGGAGTCACCAGGTGAATGATTTCAGCCTTCTTATGTCTGATCGTTGTCCACCATCAACCATCAGATCTGAACTTGATACACGTACTGGGGGAATTCGTAAATCAAGGGACACATTCACAAGCTAAACCGGAGATCGACTGAAGCAGCTTTTATCTACTATGCACTCGCAAAGCAATGTGCAGTTCGAAGGCTACCTGGCGTGACTTCAGACTCCGTCTATAGCAAATGACAGTAACAAGCAAACCATTTTCTTCCCCAGTATGGTCTCCACTATGTTAGCACTCAAATCTACCTCAGGCTGAAATGAAGTAAAACTCAAGGCTACATCAAACCACGCTCAGCCTCGTAGCTAGCCCTACGAGGACAGGAGAGGGCTCTCTCCGTCAATCTCGAGAAAATAAGCAATAAGATGCGAGATGACTTACAATAAGAACTGATTTTAGGCATAGTAAAGAGATAGGTATGTTTGGTTTTTGGTTTTTTGGGTTTTCGCTGGAGTAATGGGAAAACAAATTTTGGGTCCGGGGATAAGGTCAGACCTTTGCAGAGTTCAAGCTGGGGCGAGGTAGGTGATGATCTTGATGCTTCGAATTGGATTTATGGATAGATTAGACCGACGAGGAGCTGAAGAGGGCAAAGAAGAACTTGGATCCTCTCCAAACAGCTGAAAACATATAGAACTAACTGAATTCAAAGGCCAAGCACTGTAAACAATGGATTCAACCTTAATCACTCATTCAACTTAGTTCGGAAGCATAATGAAAGGATGGCATACATTAAACATGAAGAAACTTACAGTAAACAAAGAAGAAACACCATCAAGAACAGAACACCACAAGGATCCCAACAAGTGCCGCAAAACCCCTGATCTTTCCTTAGCCAAAATATGAAAAGTATGTACAATGGTATCAAAAGTATCCCAAGAGTCCAACCTCTCCAACCACTGAAAATGATTGAGAAATTACAATATATAGATCACTCTAACACCTTTCCCCACCTCTAGGGGTCGAATTCCCTCTTCAGGGATCAGTTTCAACCAATTCTAATCATGGAACTACAATCTAGGCAGCTAACAACTTGCCTCTAAAAGAGTGGAAACCGATCCATTACATGATTTTTTACTCATTTGAGAGTGAATCTTCTAGAAGAGATAAAAATAAGCCAAAGTTACATGCCAAACATGAATTTACATCATAAAAACCCAAAAATTCTATCCATAAGAAAAACTGGTCCATAATAGGCGAAATACTGAGCTGGCAGCTGAAAACTCAGAAAAATCTCTAGGTGGGTCGCTCCTGAACTGCGTGGGTCGCTCATGTTCCAGGCTGATTTTGAGGTAGCTCCCGACATCCAAATTGAGCTCATGATAGCTCGTTGGAAAGACCTGGATGTCTACTTTCCAACCCAAGTGGAATTTCTGAATTTGGAGTTGAGTTTACCCTTCAAAACCTCATTCTTCCAGAGGTACTTCCTGCTGGTGCAAAAGGTGGCAGCAAGGTGGTTTTCATGGTGTTTTTGAGCTGTTTGACCATCCAGATTTTGTTGAAATGCTAAGTTGACTTTAGAGGATGCATAATTAACCATGAAAAATCCAAAAATGTAAAAATCTCCTCCAGCAAGTGTCTCAAAAAAAATGCGAGCGCATGAGCGCGCGACCCACGTAGCTGCAAAACCTGTTTTTTAGACCAAAAATTTGAAAATGACAAAATTTTCTCCGAATTTTCCCAAATTCGGAGCGGAGGTCCTCCATCATGTGTCCTGCCCAGTCAATGAAGCCTCGGCCAAAATCCGGAGTGGATCAGGCCTTTTCCGCCATTTTAGTGCTCTCCTGGTGCATGCAGCTCCTGAGGTGAAAACACTGTCTCGGTTGTATGTGTTGGTCTCTATCATGATCCAGTGAATGTACCTGCGCTGATGAAGAAGGCGAGACCCCTTCCACGCCATGTGGAGATAGTACTCGCGTTGCTGATGAAGTCAACGAGACCCCTTCCACCCCGGGTGGAGATAGTACTCGCCGTGATGTTGAAACAAAGCTCTGTGGCTTCTCTGATATGTTACCACTACTGGCGCACTGCTATGCTCCATCTCAGTACATCAACCTCAACGATTGAGTCACTGTCCGACTCCTGCTCATACTCTGACTCTGTCTCTGACATGGCTTTGAACAAGATATGTGCAATATGTATACTGATATAGATGCAGTGAAGGCAAAGTTATAATGTATGTTTCAAACACCCAACAAATATCCCCCACTGTCAAAGCACCATAAGGAAACAAACAATGATAATAGCTCTGTTTTAGGTGGATTGAGATAGAAGCACAGTCTCTGTTTTAAATGCAAGTGAAATTTTGACCAAAGGGAGCAGGCAACCTTCAGAATATTGAACCAATCTTGTCAAAGGAAGCATGGCATCATATGAATGTGTTTGTCTATGAACAATTACAACAGAGTTATAAGTGTCAATGGGCAATGAAACAGAGTTATGAAAACGTGTTATCAATGGGCAATGGGATATAATATGTCAATGAACATCATGGAACAAAGGTCATGACAGTGGTAAAATGATAATGAAGACCACATTGGTATAATGGATGTGAAAACAGTGGGCTTTGAACACATATGCCAAGGTGGATATATATCAATGATACAAGGTGGTAAAATGCTCATAAAACCATCCATACATATTTCAAAACCCTGAGGAACAAGTCAGCCATGTATGTAGGGTTTTACTCCTCCATTCAAATGTTTGAAGACTTCAAGATACCATCAACACATGAAAAACTACTGAGCAATGATAAAAACTTGTTTGCAAGTAACTGGAGTTGATTCGAATCGAAACTGGGCGCAAAAACACAATTTTCTGAAATCTGCTGACAGGTGGGTCGCTCTGCCCAGGTGGGTCGCTCCCATTCATTTTTACACTGTGAAAATTGCCCAGGTGGGTCGCTCTGCCCAGGTGGGTCGCTCTTCCCTCTTGCCACATAGTGCATTTTTCAGGAAGCTTTTGGAGGCCTTCCCGGTGTCCAAATCAGGCGTGTGATAGCTCGTTGGAAAGCTATTGGAGTCTACTTTCCAACACAAGTGGAATTATGCAATTTGGATTCCATTTACCCTGTCAAAAATCAAATCTCCCAACACTAGTCAAAATGAGCAGAATGAGGCTGCCTCAAGGCAGAGCGTTGTTGCAATCAACTTTTGAAGGTCTTCCTCAACTCCAAATTGAGCTCATGATAGCTCATTGGAAAGGTATTTCTGTCTAGTTATCATTTGACTCATCAAGCAAGTCAGTTGGCCAAACATGCTAGGAGAAAACTTGATTTTCCCAAGGTCACTTCAGAGGTGCATTCAATTCTCCTGAGGCAACGGTATTTTTGACATTTCTCTAAAACCATGATACCTGTGTAAAAAGTGAAGGAGGTTTTTCTTCCTTGGCATGTTGTGGACAAAAACCTCTCTCATTTTTCCCAAATTCATCTTTTATTTCTCTGAAACATCTTTTGAGTGAAACTTATCCCGATGTGTGAAACAAGGAATTTTGTCGAAATGAAGCGAAATGAAGGGGATAGGGGGCTTCTAAATTCTTGGGGAAATTTTGGGAAGTAGGGAGGGATGTTAGGAAGCAGGGGGAAGTGGAATCACAGAGATTGAGTGAGGGGAAGGGGTCCAAAAGGGCAAAACACAGGCCTAGTCTAGAAAATTGCCAAGTTTTGGCTAGAAACTAGGGTTTGTGCAAAAATGAGGAATTTGGGGGATCTCAGTGATGGGAAGTGTTTAATTAGGTGAATTAATGATAGGGGAAGGTGTATGAACATCAGGATACAATTTTTTCGATTGATTTGACCATCCAAGAGAAATTACCTCCAAAACCCTAGGAGAGGGAAATGGACCTTACCTAGGCACAACTGAAGCATGAACGAGATGTAAAATCTCTGACAAATGATAGCCTCGGATTGAGTCACTCTTTGTAATGACAAAACGCTCCTGGATTGACATATTAATATGAGGTAATTAGAGGTGAAAGAGACCCTTTTTATAGCTCCACAACTTCTACCTTATCTCCAGCTCCCTTCCTTCATTATTTCACCCCTCCACCCTTATTCTTTTCATAACCCAAACCTTATTAAAATATCAAAAAAACTTTAAAAACTCAAAGGCAGACCCTTGCTCCCCCACCTCGCCTTACCTTTCCTCGACAGATCTACACTGTCGATCATATTGATCAGACGGCCCGTGTTCATTCCCTCCTCCCATTAAACCTTTTCCCCTGATCATCAAACCCATTCATCCCTGCAAATACATCCAAACCGTTGATCTCATCGATCTAATGACTGTCGTTAAACTCGAATTTCCAACCCCGCCCACACATAAACCCGCTCCACGGCAAAAACGTTGACGTAACCCCTTGGGTCCCACTTTCCACCCAAGCCTTCACGCTCAACCCCCCTTTGCCACCTGTCCGCCAGGTCCCACACCTCCAAACCCGCACCCTGTCTCACATCCTTTCCACACTATTGATTTCACCAATGGAGGTCTGATGGTCCAAATCACAAATCGCGTTCGATCCACCGCTGAGGTTTAAGACGCAAAATCAACACGAAAACGGTGGTATTGAGGTGTACATGTGTCATCACCTTTGTGGCATCGCGTTTAAAACGTGCAAAACCACTTACCGCTCATGGGTAGTGCGAGAACCATTCATGGTTTCACAAAACCACTTTTCATTTCCGTGCCATAAATCAAATTTTAACCCGTTTTCTTCATATTTCCGCCTCCCTCCACACATTTCTGCTCCCCCTGCACTACTCCTCTGCCACTCCTCAGCCTTTGTAAGAAGTTTACCTCACAAAAATGTAGGGTTTTATTAAAATGTTTGGTTTATTTTGTAGGTTTTATGGCGGCATATAAAACAAAATCCCTCCCACTGTCATATTCAGTGACTGAGGCCTCAGGATGATGATCCGAGGCTCTATAAGTGGACAAGAAAGGGATCAATGGTTTTAAATCATGCGTGATCGATGCCTCATGAGCATTGATCCTATTTTAACCCTCCAACACACCAAAGAAGCCTCCTACACACGCAGAAGTAGAAAAATCAGTGAAGTTTGAAGACCAAAAATGAAGACTGAAAGATCAAAGGTTTAAATTGGCAGATTAAGGATAAAACACGGTTAAAGACAGAGAATTAAAGGCTTAAAGCGATCAGATAAAGAGAAAAAGTCAGCAAAGGGGATTTATAAAGACTTAAGGCAAAATCAAAGCCTTAAAGCAGATTAATAAATGTCAGATCAAGGCTAAAAGGCCTTAAAAATAGTTTAATGATGAAATAAAGGAAATTTAGGCTTAAAGATAGCCTCGGATACATCAAAAGGAGCAGTTATTCCCTTTATATATCAAATTGACACCCGTGGCCTACTTTCTGTCCCAAAGGGAAGATTAGTATTTATTCCACAAAAGAAGATATTTTAAACTGTCAGAACAGTTAATGTAAAGACAAAAAAATGCATCAAAGTCAATCTTTTAAACTATTTCATCCTGAGGAATTAAAGACAAATTTATTACACAGAGAAGTAGTTGAGAGACATTCCTACCTTATGCCTTGCATGATTTTTAAGGCTAGGAGTGCATTTACTATGTCATTAATAACATTTTGAACCCTAGATGGTTCCAACTCCTCATTTGCAGCATAAATACTGCATTCTAACTCATTGTATGTTGGACATTTGATAACTCTTTGAGGTAATGCATAGTTCTGCTGAAGTTGAAAGAAATTTGATGTTCTGGAACGTGTGGATTTTTTGACCTGTTTGTTGGTGGGGAAAGCTCTGTCATTGGATCCTTGAGCTTGGTTGTTGGTGAAGTATTCTAATCTATTAATGTTTTTCCTGTTTTCCATTCTATTTTCATCATTTCTTTCTTGCAGTAGAGTAAAAATTTTAGGCTAATAAATGTCTCCTAGAAGCACCTTAGACCTGTTAACTCTTCACTGTCTTTATTTTTTCATCTGCTAAAGGTTTTATTGAGTAGTCTGACTGCTTTTCAACCCTTAAGATTGTTTATTTCAGAAATAGTTCAAATAGTTGGTCTCAAGAATGATTTATGGTTTTCCCTGCTTACTTGTTGCCTCTTGAAAACTGTTTCTGAAGTCTCCCTTTAAAGTAACATTGTTTACAGTCTGCCAAAGAGGTTTTTTTTGATCATACCCTTTGTTCTTGCTTAAATAATTGTTTTGGAGGTCTTTATAGCTGTAATCAAAGATGTCTAGGAGTTCCCTCTTCTATGAATGCAGTTATTTGTGAATCTTGAATGTTTTCTTATCCTTTAAGTGAAATCTATGGATGAAATAGAGTGTTCCTTGACTCCTAGATTTCATTTGATAAGTTTGTCTTGAAATTGTTATTTGCTGAAGTGTAATTTGTAGAATTCATGGTTAGCCCTATCTATGAAATACTTCCTCATGTTCAAATGATGTTTTAAGTCCCTTTGTTGAGAAGTACATATAATTAAGGATTCTTAATTGCCCTTAGTTCTACTTTTCATTCTAAACCGGCCTTAATGTTCATTTCATTTCACCTGAAAAAATTTTTAGATCCAATGGCCAAGTTAGATTTTCCCTTTGATGCCCCTGATTCATTTACAAAATTGTTACAAACTTCCATTTGACTCCATTGCCCAATGACTTAGAGATTTCCCTTTCCTATCTATGCTGCCTAGAGTATCATGTCCCACCAAACAATCAAACAAACTCATGCTTAATAACTAGCCTAAAATCATCCCAGATGCGGGTGTACAAACAGACGTTTAACACGATGGGACAGAGGTGCGGCGAGGTGGGCCGACACCTGCGCACCCAGGACATGGCAGATTTCCGGCCTTTATGCGACGGATCGTTGCATTTACACCACGCAGATATCAAAGGCATTGTTTCTAATGGTTCATTACTTCACCTCACGCCCACTATGCTGGTCTCTTCCATCACTCGCTCCTGCTCAGCTCACTTCAATGCTTCAGTTATGATGGGGGATTTACGATACGTGAGAGGGAAGGTTAAAAGGCGAGGTGGCGATGAGCCTACTGTGAAGTTGTCTCAGATGCACTGCGTCCGCTTCCATCTGGTCTCTGTTCCCAATTATGATTTCAATCTGTATTGTGTCAGTTTTTCCACACCTAGTGTCTCACGCTGCTTGGAGGGGGATTTTCTCTTGGAGCTGTGCTCTGGTCCGTTAGTGGCGTTGCCTCCACTAAACCCTCAGCACTTTACTCAGGTGTCAGGTCTCATTTCAAATTATTTCTCCCCCGCCATAGCTGCTGCTTGGTCTCAGTTTGCTCCCCCTATGCCTCAACTGTGCCACAGAATGTGGAGCCGCAGAGGCAGCACCAGGGGTCGTCCTTTGAGCGCTCAGTCCAGCCCTTCTTTGGTTTCACCTTCTGTATCCAATGGCATGTTGACTGGCCACTACCCTCGTACACGCAGTGGGAGGGGGCATTTTCCTGACACTCGCCATTGCTGGAGTTCCCCTACTCCCCGACCTCCGGCCACCTCGCCTTTGCCCACTACTGGCTCCGCACGCTTCACTTTCAACAGCTCCCTGATTCGCCCAAAAATCACTGCTCTCTTCACGGTGGTCTTCCATGAGGAGTCAAGCACACATCCAGCAGGACCTGGGGCGGATTTTGCCCAGACTTCGAACATCCAAATGGGGGTTGGCAGCGCATCGATGCAGGCCCCAAAGGCTCCAGCTAGCAGCGTTCCTGATGTGGTTATGGCTCCAGCTGATCCAGGTCCCTCAGAATCCGAGGATACTCTTTCCAGAGACTTGATGGCTTCAGGTTGGTGTCGTATTGTTGAAGAACTTCCAGATGATTAGTAGGCTTACTGCAAGTCTTTTTTATTTCCCTGCGGCCCAAACTATTGGGCATGTTTCTGAGCAAACGGTTATGAGGTTTTTTAGCTTCTTTTTGTATAATTTTGGTTCCATGAAAACTCAGGAGATCACAACTTGCTCCCCTGCGTGGGTTCTGGCAATCTCTTTCAAACTGGTTTCCCTGTCAAAGGGCAGTCTCCATATGTGTTTTTCATGACATTTCTGCCTCAAGGGAAGTAGTTTTTTACTGCAGACATGATGTAAATTTATCCCTCTGTTAATAGATTAAACTTATTTAGAAAAAAAAAAACTATCCTAAAATCAACCTTTTATAAGCAAACAAGTCATATCTTTGCAAACAATTGAGAGATCCCTCTCTAAGACTAGGAGGGCTAGATCCTAGAGCTCTAAAGACTGGTTTATATGTTGCCTTGTCATTTAGTATGCCAATCTGCTAAATCACAAGATCCCAACATACTCCAACACTACTTGATGTTGATCTCCCACTTTCCAAGCTAGATATGACATAATTGTTGGAAAAGAAAGGACCAATGCTTTCCATTAGTTAGAAACATTTGTGATGTTTTTCCTTTCACTTCTAATCTAATCCATCAATTACTTGAAGAGAAATATTTTTGAATGATGATAATCTTCCAAACATCTCATTTGCAATCAGATTCGAAAGTGTTTTTTCCACAAGGGAAGTGCCAAAATCATGAATGTTTTTTATTCCCAATCCTCCCTCACCTTTTGGTTTTATGATAAACTACTATTTTTCCAAATGTGCTCCAACCTTATAGTACTTCCTTTCCAAAAAAAATATTTTTATATAATTGCAATATAATATATGTTTAGTACTTTGGTCCATTATTCACATTATGATAATCATATCCAATTTAATTCTTAAAATATAAAGCATACCTACAACATCAATAAATTACCAATTCAACAATTTTAATATCCATTAAATGGAATGATTCACTAAGTAAAAATATAACATCATGTGTAGTTAAGAATCAACTATACTACAAATTTTGATCTTGATTACAATACTCTAACTCCCAAACTTGAATTTTATCCATTACCTTCGTATCAATCGAAGCGTTCACTTCAATCCTTGTTCCTCTGAGCCTACAAACCAATGAAGAATAATGGGTAGAGATACCTTAATCATCAGCAAAAATATCAACTCTAATTTCTTACTCGTTTTTCAAATTGAATCCAACCAATATTGACAATTTGCAACTAAGGGCCCCTCCTCACCTATTTCTCTTCTTCCCTTCCTTATATAATATTGTTAGAAAACAAGTCGCCTCCTCCTCTAGTTCATTAAAAACTACAAAAAACTTATGAGAATTTATTTCCATATTGGGTACTTTGTTATATAGCTATAAAATCTCCTTAAATTTCCTTCCCTCCTTTAGAGACCCATTAGAAAATATAAAATCATCATTTAAAATAACATATGTGTAAGTGACTTCCTCAAGGGGTGCAACTTGATTAGAGATTGTTGTGATATGAAGATGTTGTGAAAATTTAAGGTTCAAGATTTAATTCCTCTGATTTCCCATGTGGATCATGCATGGGAGCGCATATGGGTTTACCTAAAAGTTATAGTGGTAGTGGTAAAAATCAATCATGTGTCACATGAACATGAGCCCGACCCAATTGCTGATTCCTCTAGATATAGGAGGAAAAAAACCGTGTAAGTGATTCATTACCTCCAAATTTGATGCATTGAATGGATCTGATGCTTTTTCTTCTAAAAGAGACCTACTCAACACCTCAACCACTATTAAAAATAAATAAGGGGGAGAAGGCAACCCTTTTCTTAATACTTTGGTTAGTTTGAAAAATGAAGATGTTGAGCAATTATTAAACACTATATGAGAATTTGAAGTATCAAACATCATTATCCAATTTACGATTGGTCGCTTAAAACCAATATGAATTAATAGCAATCTCAAATAAATCCAACATGCCTTATAACCCCAAGGGTTATCTCAATTGGTTGATTCCCCACTATTAAAGCACTTTTTATATTGAGAGAACATGGGTTCAATTCTGTCGACACTTTTAGCATCAAGCTTTGTG
Organism: Pinus albicaulis; assembly: GCA_034641835.2. NCBI lineage: Eukaryota > Viridiplantae > Streptophyta > Pinopsida > Pinales > Pinaceae > Pinus > Pinus albicaulis. Next base: position 13,762 of record JAXQQM020064424.1, read on the forward strand.
GTTGAGCCAATAGGAAGTGATCCCTTTGTGTAGAAATTATATAACTAATGCGTTATATCCAAGATTCTCCTGATCACACACTATTTTAACTTCATGCACAATACATAATCTCTTCTACTATTGATCATCATATGCAGAAATTAAATCAATTGCATGCACACATTGAAACCATAAAAATTCACACATATGAACACAATTTTTTAATGGGAAAGCTTAAAGCTGAAAACCCCAACTATTTGTATATAATATATGTCATGGAGATCATGTAACAATCCTCATACAAAGCTGATCATATCAAGCTCTCAATACAATACAATCGCTACACACTAATCAGGCCCGATCTAGAAAATCCATGCACCAATCTTTGCCACCTGCTAGCCTGCCTCTACTGCGCAATCCCTACTGAAGAATGGCTCTGAATGAACTGAAATTGGTCCAGCCTTGCTCATGCAATCCTCATTGGCATCTCTACTCTGTGTTGGATGCAATCAATGCATCACTATAGTCACAACTGATATTCATCTTGCCCTTTCACCTATCTCTCCACTGGTCTCCACTAAAACTGTCCATGCACTGTAGTTAACTGATGTATTCTTTCAGTTGATTAGTGATTTAATATTTATTGAATTAATTATTAATTAATTCACACCACTCTCACTAGAGTATCAATCAGTTAGACTAGATACAACTAGCTCAACTATGTCTAACTGAGTTAAACTGAACACAACTCCACCAACTACTTCTACAACTCCACCAAACTCTGTCACATGAGTTCTAACTGAAGTCTCCATGCAATAGCTCCACTTAACCCTTAGGAATAGCGTAATTCCTTCTGTCAGCTCCTGTGCCACATTCGTGCACTTAACTGAAGTGCTCCAAGAGAATAAGTTAATGTTTATAGTCCAAATATTATTAAGAGCTAATAATATTCGACATATCTATTTTTAGACTGGCAATCTAAAAATAGATTCCGCCCAATATGTCTAAAAATAGAAGTCCATCTATTTTTCCAACTTGACCAACCATCCACAAATAGCATCCTGCAACTCATAGAATATGATCGAAATGTCTAAAAATAGACATAGTCTAAAAATAGACTTGCGCCAAAAATAGCCTGCGGGCCCACTTAGTGGAGGCGACTTCTTTCCACTAAGCTCATCATCTTGTTGCAATCTCAACACTCCCTCTCAACATGGTAAGGATTATCTTCCACCCCTATCCTGCCCCTGTGGTATTCGAATTTTCTCCTGGTGAGCGCCTTCGTCAAGATATCAGCATCCTGATCCTCCGTGGGAATGTATGAAAGTAACATGATCTTCCGCTACACACAATCTCTGATATGATGATACCGGATGTCAATGTGTTTAGATCTATCATGAAATACTAGATTAACCGAGAGTTTGATGCAACTCTGATTATCACAATATATCACAATAGGATCTAAGTGTGAACCGAACAACCCGACCAGGATCTTCCTCATCCATATAGCCTTGCATGCAGCCAAACTTGCTGCCATGTACTCGGCCTCCACTGAACTGAGTGCCACAGATCTATGTTTCCTGCTATACCAAGAAACTATTGTAGACCCGATACTGAAAATCCCTCTAAATGTGTTCTTTCTATCCTTTGGGCTCCCTTCCCAATCTGCATCCGTGAAGCCATGTAGCTTCACCTCATTTGATTGTCTATACCATAATCCATATGATGAATGTGCCAACCCATCTGCACTGAGAGAGCTAGGATGCTCCGTATGGAAGAATACCTTGTGACAGGTGAAAAGGTTTATTCATAGTCGATCCCCTCAATCTATGAGAAGCCCTCGCAATACTTGTACTTTTGGCACACTCCCGACAGCTACTTGCTTCACTTTGTAGATCCATCTTGAACCTACCACTGATTTCCCTTTCGGCCTTGGGACAATCTCCCATGCAATGTTTCTGAAAATCGAATCATAATCTTCCACCATGGCATCTACCCATGTAGGGTCCTCCACAAATTCCTCGAAAGAGGATGGTTCTGTCATGATACACTTGCTCATCAGAGCCATGTATCTAGTAATTCGGTCAGGTGACTGTCTCTGTCTGCGCTGTGATGTAGGGGCTCCTACATTTTGCGCTGCATCAAGATTCAGTCGCTCAGCTTCTGTAGTGCGCTTTCGCCCTCTGATGTTTGGCGCTGCATGAATGGTTTCTTCCACTCCATGAACCTCCTCTTGTGGCTGATCCACATCATGAGGCTCATCTTTAGGAACTAGTAGCTCCTCATCTGCATGCAAGTGTGACTCCCTCTCAAGCGACAACTTCATGGCTTTCTCCTCATGAAATTTGATATCCCATCGCACAACAGTCTTCCGACTGTCTGGAAAATACACACGATAATTGTGGGGTGTTTCTGTGTACCCCAAAAATATCCCAACCTCTGCAGTTGGCTCCAGCTTCTTCCTGGCATCCTTCGTCACATGAATTTAAACAGGTGAGCCAAAAATCTTCAAATGAGAAATATCAGGCTTCTTACCAGAAAACGCCTCTTCAGGTGTACTCATGCCAAGTACTCTATGAGGACAACGGTTTTGCACATAAACCGTAGTGTTGCATGCCTCAGCCCACAAGTGTATGGGAAGGCCCTAATCATGCAACATCACCCATGCAGCACCCACGATCATTCTGTTCTTTCTCTCTGTGAGCCCATTCTGTTCTGGGTTATGAGGCACTATGAGTTCTCTTAGAATTCCTTCTTTGCTGCATAAGTCTTTGAATTCTCCAGAGATGTATTCACCACCATTATTTCTCCTAAGAGCATTTACCTACTTCCCCGACTCTTTCTCAACCAGTGCCTTGAACTCACAAAACTTTGAGTATGTCTTGCTCTTCTTCTGCATGAAGAAGATCTAGCACTTATGAGAAAAGTCATCAACAAATATCACATAATTCTTGTGCTTTGCTGTTGAAGAAACTGATAAAGGTCCACACAAGTTTGTGTGAATTCTCTCAAGGATCGTCGAGGCATGACTATCCTTCTTATGAAAAGTGGTCTTCACAAATTTTCCCAAATTACATCCCTTGCACTGATCTGACTGTAGAAGTGTACCTTTGGGAAGCCTAGTAAAAATCTGCTGCAAAATTTTCAAAGTGCCATGGTGAAGATGGCCCAATCTCCTGTGCCAAAATTCGTCCTCATCCTGGCTCACCACTCCTTCTGCTTTTCCTGCCATTACTGCACAGCCATATACCTACAATTGATAAATATTCTTAACTTGAATCCCTATCCTCCTGGTTTGACTAGTTGTTTTATGCTGAAGGAAAGCTTTTCCCTCACTGAAAAACAACATCATAACCCTTGTCTTCCAACATCACCACAGAGATCAGATTCTTATTCAATCCTGGAACATGCATGAAATCCTTCAAGATGAAAGGTTTACCAGACTCCCTCTCAAAGGAAATGGTCCCCATAGGGTCTCTCGTAATTTATTAGCAAGATTGGGAGAGTCCAATCACAGAGTTAACATCATTTCAACCAACTTTGGGATTCTAGGATCTAGCCCTCCTGAATCCGGAGAGGGATCTCTCCAATATGTACAAAGATGGATATTGTCTTTGAAAAAGCTTAAAGTAATGATATTAGGCTAGTTATGAAGGCCAAGGGTTTTGTTTTATTTTGGATGGTTGAGCATGAAACATTACTTGAGGGGAAAGTCCTAAGTGCAAAAGTTTCAAAAGTGAGAAGTTGCAAGCAAATAGAACAATTTTGGCAGATAGATAGATATAACTTTGGTTTTTAGTCCATTGGGCTATGGAGTCATATCTGGGCTTTTTGAAGTAGTAAGAGGCAAGAGTGGTCCATGGGGAAAGTCATCTATGTCTAAGGATCTCTTTAAAGTTTGATTTATGGAATGGAGTGATACATCAAGAAGGGGAATTAAACAGATGCAGAACGAAGAGAAGCCTAGGATCTGATAAGTACTTTTAAACCAGTCAGCCTTTGAGGAACACTTAAGAAGGACACGAAAGCAGACTAGGATCTGGTAAGTACTTTTAAACCAACCAGCCTTTGACACACTTACAATAGAAAACATACAAAACAAGGGGAAACACAAAGATAACACAGAATGGTCTAAGATCTGGTAAGTGCTTCTAAACTAGCCATCTTTTAACTCATTCCAAGGGAAACAATCAGTTAGTTATGCAGACAAGTCTGGGACCAGGGCTAACCATATCTTCCTTCGGGCCCACACACAACATATACCGAAAGTAACATTCAGAAATAATGTTCCGCCTAAAACACAAGACGAGAACGCAAGATTCTCATGCCCAACCAATAAGTCATTCTAAATAAAGATTTGAAGAAAAACAGTCAAGAAATAACTCAGCCAAGAGAAACAATTGAAAAGATATCCCAGAACTCTGTTGGAACGTTTTTGGGTGAAAGAAACAAATATGAAATGGTAGAATAAAGAATGCTACAATGAATAATACTACCGTCAAGATGTGACTGAAGATCCTAAGAAACCAAATAGCTGATGTTCCAAACTAGTTACAATCTTCAAGTCCAATGTTTCAGCTTCAAGAATCATCTTCACTATTCAACCTAACTACTCTAGCAATAAAAGAGCTTCAAGGGCCAGTGAACACTATGTACAAATAGAAGTCTCGAGCTCAATTGTATTTCAAAGTTCTGCAACCAACAATTTCTCATCTTCTGTAGAATTATTTATAGGAAGATGAGGAGGTGACCTGAGAAAATATCTCTCAGGATAATTAATACAGGTTCAAGACTTCTCGTCCCTTTGAGGGGCTCGATGAAGAAGTTCACAGGTGGAACGCTGTATTAACTTTTTTACATTTATGGATTAAGCTCGGTGGGAGCTTTATTTGACTTTGAGGCTTTATGTAATGTTTGGAGTAACTTCGCAGATATTTTCTGCATTGATTTCCTTGCAGAAGTAACTCCATGGCTGCGCTGGAGGCGAATATCCGATTTTCTTCAATAACTTCGGCCTCTGTTTGAAAGGTTTGAGGCGACAGGTGGCTTGGTGGTAGTTGAGGAATAAATTTGCCTCAAGATGTGGCGGTGGAGGCTTTCCGTCTGATAAAACACTTTAGGTTTTCTTTAAACTGTGTTTTGAGTTGGGGATTAGGCCTTTGATAACTGTCTTAGCCGTAATCCCCGTAAGACTGTCTTCAATCTTCAACTGCTGTGCTCTAGTTCTAAACTGATACTCTTTAACTATTTTTTAATTTAAACAAGCAGTATTATCAGATGTGTGCCGCACCGGGCTTTTTTAAAGGCATCAATGCCCATGAAACATCGACAAATCATTCAATCCAACCGTGTGAATGGGTCCTCTAATGTGTCGAAGGCGGCTAGAAACGTCTTCCAGACCCTCGGCTTTCTTTCATTATACAATGGAAAACCATTAAAACACCTGCAAAACACAAAAATAGTTAAGAAATCCTGCGGAAATAGGTTTAAACTGCTTCAGATGGCGGGGAGGAGCGTAGCCATCGGATGAAGGCAACCAACGGTGGAGATTTGCGTAGACGAGGTGAAAAGGAGAGCGGGGAGATGAACAAATCAGAGTAGTTTTGGACCGTCCGATCTGGACACGTGGCCGGTCTAGATTCAATTGAAGGGTCACAATCGGAGGTGGCAGAAAAGGGGACGTGATTGAAAATTTCAGTGCGATTGAAACATTCCGATTGGAACATTCTGATTGGAGCATTCCGATTTAAATATTTCGATTGAAACATTCCAATTGGAACATTTCGATTGAAACATTCCAATTGAAACATTCCGATTGAAACATTCTGATTGGAACATTATCAATTGGGTGATAACCGTTCGATTGGGTCTAGATCGACGGTCTAGATCCTTTGTTTTCTTGCACTGGAGGGACCCTTATACTTCGTAAGAAATCCATAAATTTCAATAAAAACCAAGGTTTTGAGTGAAATGGGCGGAATATATATATGATAGGCTAGCGCCCGATTGCGGGGCCACTAGGTGTATGGAGTACCATGGGCCCGGGCTTTATATAACTAGGGCCAATCATAATCGAAACATTCGGGCCCGGTCTTTTTGATCAACCCATTTTAAATTCTTCGATCGCAATTGCGCGATCGGTCTTTTTGATCAACCCATTTTATTTAAACATGTGACTTTAAGTTTTTAACTTAAAACTTTGGAAAGTGGGTTTTTGGGTTTACAAAGGAAAATATTGACCGGAGGGGGATTTTTTAATATTTTAGCGCCCGATTGCGGGTTTATGGGGCAGATGAAATGATAATATGATCTGCGGTTTAGGACAAAAGGGCTGATCGCAATCGACATTTTGAAATGGCTCACAAACATGCACACTTGAATCTTTTCGATTCGATTAGCGCTTCATGGGTTTGGTGCTTGGCTTTTATGATGAGGGCGTATTGGGGAAGTGGTTTGGAAACTCAGGCCAAGGGGCTTAAGTCTATAAAAAGACTTGTATTTTTTATGATTTTTCACAATTTTTTAATGGAAACAAAGGGTGCCGAAAGGGTTAAAAAGTGAGTTTTTAACCATGGGAAGGGTGATTTATGAAGGGAAGAAAGGAAAATATGAATAATAGAGGAAAAATATGGAAAAAGGGAAAGGAAAAGAAGGTTAATTTTCGAGTGGGAGAAAGGGAAAAGGGATGGCTTTGCAGCAGTTTCTTTTTTGTATTTCAGCAGAAATTTCAGAGTATGAGATGGGAACTGCAATGAGGATTTTGGACAGAGGCATGAGGCCTTGCAAAGAGTCTTCAAGAGCCAACAATTTTTAGTGATAAAATTTGTTCCTTGGAGGCTCAAAAGATCTTAGCCACCTTTTGGTATATCAAAATATTATAGGTGGCTAACAAATTCCATACCAATGACCGTATCTACCATTTCATCTCAATGTGCACTCCAAGATCCTTCTCATCCAGACCGCAAACAAATATTTGTCTCCCACCATATAAAAGACGCACCAATCGTCAAGAACCATACTCATCCCATCACACTTGAGACCAAGCATGTGATCAGTGAAAAATCCAGCTCAAACTGCGAGGCTAAGGTCACTTGGCTCTAGCAACTCGTTTATTTTATCTTATTCTCGTGGGACACTATTCAATAGCGGTTCGTGTTGGTGACAGTGAAAGCACTTCACCTTGGACATGTCCTGCTTCTTGCCTTTCGCACCAGTTTGAGAAGGATTTTTCTTTCCCTTCCCCTTCCTTGCTTTGGCAGCCAAAGCGCAATTTTATTCGTCTTCATTCTTCAATGAAGATCCATCCCTAGTACTCCGCCTTATCTCCTCCTGCATAAGATCCGACCAAAGTCGCTCCCATCCCGGCAGTTTCTCCCGACCATTGACAGAGTCCTCATAGGAATGCCAACTCTTCGAAAGCCCAAGGAGAGCCAAGCTCACCAAGTCCTCTTCATCTACAGTGTTAGCCACCTATGAATTTTTTGTCAAGCAAACAGGTGGCTAAATTTTTTTTGAGCCTTCAAGAGATACATTTCCTAGGAAAATCTCTCATCCTTGAAGCCTCTGCGTTTTCATTTCCTTTAAAAAGATCTTCACTACTGTTTCCATCCAAAAAGCCTCACTGACTGTAAAAAATTGTGCTCAGAAAGTCCCCCATTCGACCTTGTACCTCTGCAAATTTCCTCATTATTAACCTTTTTCCCATTTTTAAAATTTCCCCTTTTGATTCCCAAATTACCTCCTAAGTCTTCCAAAACACCCATTTCATCCTTAGAACCAAGTGAAAATCCTTCATTTGATTGCGACTCCCTTTTTTCCCTTAACCGAAAGCCCACTCCGAGCCTTAGCGTCTGCTGGCTAAAACCCATATTTTTCCATGTGCAGGCTAAGCCCCTTTTGGCCAGCCCATAACTACTTCCCTTCCATAAGTCGGGGTGCTAAAATCGAGTGCTAGCCCGCAAGGTGCTAGTCGCATCGGAGAATTGGAGCGGGACATGCTTGTCCATTATAAAAAAGAAGTTTCGATGCGATGGTGTTATTAGCCTGTCGACATTTTAATTAATTTCCGCCGTTGATTGGAATAGATCCAATGGTCATCGCTCATTCCGTCGCACCCTGATCACTTCCCGTTGAAAACCTCCGATGACCTTCCCCACCGTCGATTCACCTTTTAATCCGACGGTCCTCGCTTCCTCGCTCCGATCGTAATCGCAAAGTTTAAACTATGCCATCCTCCGTCCCTCCCAACTGCGATCCTCCGACGTGATCCTAGCCATTGAATCCACAAGAACCAATGACCAGGATTCGCCCTCTTTCCACCATGTGTTCCCGTTTTGGCTCCTCTGATCCAATCACAGCCGTTGATCTCCTCCTGAGATCTAACGGTCTGTAGTGAATCACCCTCCGCCCACAACCGGGTCCCACCATATCCACCCATTTCATATGTTTCCCACGCATTTTCTGTGCAATTCCCTCAAAGGCCCAAACCTTGGGTTTTGCATTAAAACATCATATCATCCCGCCAAGCATTAAATTTTTAATGTTTTACATTAAAGTTTTGTCATTTCGCCCGACTTTCATTAGTTCGTTTTTCACTGTTTCACTGCATGTTCCCACCACTTCCCATTGCATCCATAACATTCGCTTCTGTCGCACTACCATCTTCACATCATTCCACCATACCCATCCTTCCCCATGCGTGGATTTCTTAACAGATTGTATGTTTTGCAGGTGTACAGGCGGCAAGAACCGCCATTGCTCACGGTCACTGTTATAGTGACAAAGAGCGCAGAATATATTTTTTGAGCCTAATATTGTGACAAAAATATTTGGGAAGGTTTATACAGGAAATATTTCATTAGAGTACAGTGTTCAAACCAGTTAAACCTCTCCAGCATCATTAAAGACTAGATTTCATAGACAGAGACAGTGATGAAGCGGCAAAGAGTATCAGTGGTAATCAGAGAGTTTAGGGCCCGTAATGAAAGAATTTTGGCTCTTATTCATTGTTTAAAGGGGAGTTGTACCAAATTGAAGACCTCATGATCGTCACATTAGGCCTAAAGAGGCCTAGAGCATATAAAAAAATATTGACAGTGTTTCACATCTACAGAATCTTTCTCTTGAGAAAGGACACAGTACCCATACTTTCTTTATTCTACATTGTGCCTCCGAGAAGATCTCCCCTCACAGCAGTCCTAATGCTACCAGAACATTTGTTACACAGTATGGCAGGCCTCATAGTCATTTATCTATCTTTTTTTTATTCACCAGAGTACTACAAGTACTGCAGCAAAATCACATCAAGAATATACCTGGAGTAAATGGCAGCTTGTCGAAGACCACTCTTTCTCCCAAAGAGTATCGAAGATTAATGCTCAGATATTAAAATAGAATGGGCGTCGACCCACTTCTTCTAATCTGATTAATGTTTCATTTCGTGTCTCATCTACCCCCTCTGCCTCTCTTTCAGCTATAAAACTCATGAAGAAACTCATTGTAAGGGTTATTGATCGGATATCTGTGAATTATAAGTTGTTTCCCTTGAGATATAGTTCTCTGCGTAAAGCTGTAAGATAGGCTGAGGAAGATGTTTTCAGACTGAATATCAAGCTATTGGACAATTTTTTACATGACTGGTGTTGCTCTTTAATATGACAAGCACATTTCTTTGGATCCTGATTTAAAGCAGCGGTGATGTTTTTCTATATCTATTTTTATTTCTCTTTGTGACTCATCATATTTCATTTCTTCTGGTACACATCAGAAATCTAGCATAGGATTTACGCTTGCATGGTACCCTATGTTTCTGCTCTCCCTACCTTCGATGTTTTCTGCTGTATGTGTTATCTGAGTTCTGATTCAAGTTAATTTAACTAGTGTAGTGGCTATAAATTACTGCTAGCTGATGTATGGATTAATGAATCTGTCCTCAGATGTTCTTGTTGGGTTTTAATTAAAATAACTGGGTTACTGGGAGTTTAGAACATTGTTTCTATCTTACTAGGATCCTTCTCAATCAGTTGAACCTTTCTAAGCTCCCTTAAACTGGATGTCGAAGCACTGAGAGTTCGAAGTCTCTCTCTGATCTCAAGTCTTCACCTTTGCGTTTAAATATTTAATGTCCCCTTTGTCTGAAGATTTTACCCTTTAGGATTTGGGTCACAGGTGTCTAATGGCATGTCCTGTCCCTGGATCCGATGCCTGAATGGTCACCTCAGAGGTTTCCTTTCCTTTCACTTTATTTCTTACCATTTCATGCCACACTATCATCTTTAAGATCCAATGCTTTAGATGACTAGCCCAACTGAAAGCCTGCACATTGAACAGCAAGTAAACCCTTTCCTGACTCCATTTCCCAATGGTCTCGAGTGTTCCCTGAAATCATTTCTCTTCCGTCTAGAACCCTCTTTATTCATCCTTGTCTCATAGAGAACCCTTCCTTTCCCTTTTCCCAGCAACCAAACAAACAATTAAACAAACAAACCCATCCCTATAACTAGCCTAAAACATAAAAATAGAGCCTCAAAGACATATGCCTTTGCCTATCATAGAGAGATCCCTCTCTGGACCCAAGAGGGCTAGATCCTGAGGTTCAAAAGTCGTTCTCATGTTGTCTCATCTTTTGGTATTGCCAAACTTGCCAAAACATGGGAATCCCAACATAATGGCGACTCCACTAGAGAAGCTTTGAGTAAAACACACCTTAAACACTTCAAAGACTCAAAGGAGACCATAGTAGCCTTAGTTTGGTGTTAACCACTATGGTGGACAGTATACCCTCTTGAAACATTCTAAACCTTCCACCTGGCGACTCCACAATTCCTCAATGATTAAAGACTCCACTGGTGATCAGTAGGCCTGCTGATTATCTTAGTTCACCTAAGACTCCACTGGGAGACCAGAGTCCATAACAACATCAGCCATAATAGAAGTAACAAGTAGGATTAATCTTCTTCGATTAAAGACAACATACTGGCTTCAAGGACCATTCATACAAGGGCTTATCCTAACCCAAACCCACCTGAAATAGTTGGAAACCCCGAGAAAATTCTTAGGAAATCTCCTACACCTAGAAGGCCAACTATTTCTAGACACATCCATAGAGATAACTCTACACCAGAAGACTTTACAGCTCTATCATACCCTCTTTTTGACCTAGACTCTCCAAGCAGATTACCTAGAACTAGGTCATTCAGTGCTATAGACCAGCCAGACCTTGAGCTTCTTGGTTCATCACCCCACAGTGGTCAACAAATTAGGGATAGAGAGACTCCCCCATATACACCTCTGGATATTCATTTCATTCAAACTTGGGGCTCTGCCACCCTAAATCAGCTCAACAAAGTGCTACTAGACTTAATATTCTTGTCATCCACATACCTGCTGCTCAAGCCAATCCTGTACCTCCACAGAACATCCTCATGGCAGCATGGTATGCACCTTTGGTGTTACCTCAGCCTCTAGTACCCATACCCAATGATTATCAATCAAGAATCCCACACGTCACTGCAAAAGAGTCTATGACAGCTCAGCACCATGTAGATAGGATGGAAGATTCCTTTGACTATATGGAGATAGACGATGAGACAGTCAAAATGAGAATCTTTGCCCAAAGTTTAGGAGGCGATGTGAAGAATGGTTTAAAGGCCAACCTCCTAATAGTATCCAAGACCTTCCCACTCTATATCTGTTGGGAAAAATACTGAGAGGGGGGGGTGAATCAGTATTTACTGCATATTCAAAACTTTTTACTTTTTCACTCTCTAAAACCCATACACTACTTTCCTTTAGTAAACTCGCGTATACACGCGGATATCCTTCATACAACTCGCGTATTAGCAGAGATCTAAACATGCAGATATTTATTAACTTAGTTCTTTGCAATATTCATTCATCTGATGTTAGGCTAACAGTAAACATGTGTAGTAACAACAGAATAACCATCACACAAAGCATCACACATGAACACCAGGATTTTTAGGTGGAAACCCAAGTCGGGAGAAAACCACCGCTGCAGTTGCTCAGCCTTCAATATTTTATTATAGAGAAAACATCTTACAACATATGTGCTGGTGGAGACTCCTACCAGCACGCAGGCACCCACCTGCGCTCGTTTACCAGCCTCTCCTGTAAGGGAGCTCCTACCCCCTGACTCATTTACCAGCCTCTCCTGGAAGGGAGCTACGACCCCCTGCTCTCGTTTACCAGCCTCACCTAGAAGGGAGCTACAACCCCATGACTGAAGGCTACAACCCTCAGCACCTCTATGGACCACGTTTCATCAATTTTCATACTGGATCCAAAGCTTCTTTTAGGACACCACTTGTAGGCCACGTTTCATCATATTTTCAGACTGGACCCACTCCATACTTTTAAGCACAGTCAAACATGAAACAGATACATATAACTCACTGACAGATATCAGTAAACCAACAGAACAGATCAAACATTTCTTGCCACAGACTTCAGAAAACCCTAGTTTGCATACGCGCTTTCCTTTCTCTGATGTCGTGTATATACGCGCTTCCGTTCACATAAACCAGCGTATACTTCTGTACATATTACAGAGCTAAATTTATTGCGCATTAGGGCTTTCTCTTCAGCGAAGCCGCGTATATACGCGCTTCCTCTTCGGCGAACTAGCGTATGGTTCTTCAGAATTTTATGTCATTGCAACTCTTCACAACAGATACATCACTTCAGATTTTACCCTTTACCTCAGACAGAAGTTCGCCTCATCACAGATCTAATCATTCCATAAGTAGATCTAGAAAATACAAGTACATTTCAGATCTAGATCCCCTTCTTCATCATTGGTGCATCATACATTCAGATCTATCATTCAACTGTAACCCTTTCCATTTAGATCTACTTCAGAGAGAAGTATTCATTCAAGCTCAGACATCTTGCACCCACACTCATGATTTGCACAATGAATTTCTTCTCCTTATATAGGTTTACCCTTTTTCAATACCATGAACCAAAACCACATTACTTCCGATGGTATTCCTGGACGGGGTCATTTAGATGAATCATTACCCAATACAATGGGTCAATACCATGGTGGTTACCCCTGGTTTTGTACTTTATGAGCGCTTTTGCCCATACGCGACTTGGCACGTTGTTTCCCATGTGCATACGCGACTTATCCTAGACATATCCGCGTATTCCTTGAGACATACTCTTTTCACCATAGATTTAGCACATGCTGAATTCCTTTCTTCATTGCCTTCTATACTCATAAGTCCATCAGGTCAAGACTAACTGGTTTGCCATCAAGGACAACATATGTCGACAGTCGCATGTCTTCATCTTCATTCAGTGGGTTGCCATCAAGGACAACACTCTGCATCATATTGCCAACAATCTCCCCCTTTGGACTTGATGGCAACCACGATGGTGTTTGGTTACCCCAACAGATAGGTACATTAAGAATATACTGACACCATGTCACTCTCCGTTCAAACACCATGTCACTCTCCCCCTTTGACATTAAGGGCAAAGGGTGGATCAAAACCAACATAATCTCCCCCTTTTCTCCGCATGTGGAAGAAGCGTTCTGCAGATCTGATATATACTGAAGTGACCAAGCTCCCCCTGAGTTCATGCTGAATCTTCAAACATATTTTCCAATGAAGTACATGACTCTATGAACTGCCTATCACCAAAGACTCATACTTACATCAAATATCCAGCCAAGTGAGTTTACATATGAGACTCAAGTACCCAACCAAGTGGGTTTACAAAAATTGACTCAGCTACCCAACCAAGTGGGTTTACAACTTTGACAAGTCCTTACATGACTGAATATTACAATTTTACATCATGGGTCTCAACATGACCTTTTCATCAAAATAAAAATATGACTTTTCATAACCAACACTAGAAAGTCCTCAAGAAAGAGAACATATTTCAGAACCATCATAATGCCAACAATGCATTATACTCAGCAAAGCTAATGCTCCCCCTGAATCTGTGCATCCAAGAAACCTTTCCATATGACTAAGGCTCCCCCTTAGTTTGTGCATCCTGAACACTTTTACCAACAAATCATCAAGGCTTCTTTATCAAAACATTAGAACTAGAATTATGAGAACTGAAACACCACCAGAGATACCAAACAGCATTGCAGCTATGTTGAAGAGAGCTGACTCCAAAAAATTGTCAGCAATCAGTCATACGCGGTTTTCTGTGCATGAACTCGCGTATATACGCGACTGTGTTTCAGTAAATCCGCGTATCAATGCCATCTTCTAAATTTATGCAGATTTGTTCTTTTGACTGGCAGAGAACACTCCCAGCTTCTGTCTTAGATACTCGAACGCTTCCCTGGGCAGAGGTTTGGTAAAGATATCAACAACTTGTTCTTTGGAGGGAACATACTCCAACTTCACCTTTTGTTCAAGCACTTGTTCACGTAAGAAGTGATACTTGATGGGAATGTGCTTGGTCTTCGAATGCATAACCGGATTCTTTGAGATATTGATGGCACTTGTGTTATCACACATAATGGAGATAGGAGATGTACATTTGATTTGAAAATCTTGTAAGGTTTGCATCATCCAAAGGAGTTGAGTGCAACAAGATGCGGCAGCCACATATTTTGCTTCTACTGTAGATAAGGCAATAGAATTTTGCTTCTTGCTGAACCAAGATACTAACCGGGGTCCCATATAGAATGCACCACCACTAGTGCTTTTCCGATCATCAACACTTCCAGCCCAATCTGCATCAGTGTAAGCATGAAGAGTAAGATCGGCATTCTTTGGATACCATAGACCAAAGTCTTGAGTTCCTTGTAGATATTTGAATATTCTTTTAACAGCCTGAAGGTGAGAATCTTTTGGATTAGCTTGGAATCGTCCAACAATCCCAACTGCATGCATAATGTCTGGTCTAGTCCTAGTGAGATAAAGTAGACTTCCTATCATTGATCTATATTCTGGTTGATTCACCGGGGGAGAATCATCATGAGAACTGAGATTGCATCCGGTTATCATTGGTGTACTTACAGGTTTGCATTCTTCCATGCCATACTTCTTCAGAATTTGTTTAAGATATTTTGCTTGTGATAGGAATATACCATCTGCAGTTTGATGCACTTGCAAGCCGAGAAAGAATGTTAGTTCCCCAAGTAAAGACATTTCAAATTCTTGCTGCATGACAGAAGCAAATTTTTGACTCAAAGATTCTTCGTTACTCCCAAAAATGATATCATCAACATATACAACCACAATCAATAGTTTATCATTTTCAACTTTTATGTATAAGTTGCTATCAGCAGACCCCTTTGAAAATCCTTGTTGATGAAGATATTTGTCAAGACGATAGTACCAAGCCCTTGGAGCTTGTTTGAGACCATATAGAGCCTTTTTAAGTCTACAAACAAGATTTGCATCATTTCCCAAAATGAATCCTTCTAGTTGTTCTATATATACTTCTTCTTCTAGATCACCATTAAGAAAAGCAGATTTAACATCCATTTGATAAACTTTGATTTGTTGATAACTTGAAAAAGCAAGAAACATTCTGATGGCTTCAAGTCTAGCTACAGGAGCAAAAGTTTCTTCAAAGTTTATACCTTCTTGTTGAGTATACCCTTTGCAAACCAGTCTAGCTTTGTTTCTTACAACATCCCCATTCTCATTTAACTTGTTCTTGAAAATCCATTTGGTTCCAATGACATTTTTATCATGTGGTCTTGGTACCAATTCCCAAGTGTCATTCTTTTCAATTTGATCGAGCTCTTCATCCATGGCTTGCTTCCAAAATTCATCTTTGCTAGCTTGATTGACATTTTGTGGTTCAATTGTGGATAGAAGTGCCAGGTGACTAGAAGATCCCACCAGAGTTCTCCTCGTTCGTACACCCGATTCCTTGTCTCCCAAAATTTGAGATTCAGGATGATTCTTTTGAACATATCTGGATGGAGCTTTTTCAGATAGATCATTTTCAGGTTCTTCATTGGATCCACTGTCTAGATCATTTCTATTTGATGTAGAAGGACAAAAGTCACCATCATCTTCTTTTATTGTTTGTTTTTCTTCTTTGGGAGCTGCATGAGACTCATCAATAACAACATCAATACATTCAACCATCTTTCGAAGCCTTTTATTGTAACATTTGTATGCTTTGCTTGTAGATGAGTAACCAAGAAATATCCCTTCATCTGATCTAGGTTCAAACTTGCCAAGATTTTCATCATTATTTTTGATAAAGCATTTGCTTCCAAAAACTCTAAAATGCTTTACAGAGGGAGAATTACCATACCAGAGTTCATATGGAGTTTTATCACTATTTACCCAAACATGTGCCTTGTTGAGAATGTTTGCTGCTGTATGTGCTGCTTCTCCCCAGAAAGTGTCAGGTGTTCCAGAATCATCAAGCATAGCTCTAGCCATTTGTTCAATTGTTCTATTCATTCTTTCTGCTACGCCATTTTGTTGTGGAGTGACAGCTACAGAGAACTGTCTTTTTATGCCATGTTGTTCACAAAATTCAAGGAATTCATTTGATGTATATTCTCCTCCTCGATCAGATCTAAGACACTTGATTTTTAGATCCAATTCATTTTCAACCAGTGCTTTGAAGACCTGAAATTTCTCAAATGCTTCATCTTTGTGTTTAATGAGCCCGATCCAACACATTCTAGAGTAATCATCAATAAATAAGATATAGTATTCTTCCCCACGTGGTGACTTTTTTCTCATAGGTCCACATATGTCAGTATGAATGAGTTCAAGAGGCTCACTTGATGATCCTTCTTTGGCATTAAATCGTACTCTGGTCTGCTTACCGAATTGACAAGATTTGCATATGATACTTTTTGGTAGATTAATATTGGGAAGACCACGAACAGCTTGAAGTCTGCTTGCTTTGTTGATTTGAGAGAAGCTCAGATGCCCCAGCCTTCTATGCCATAGCCAATTTTCTGAAGACTTGCTCAAGTAACATTGATCTTTGCAGTTCAGTACATACATGTTGCTTGGATTTCTTTTCCCTTTTATAATAATTTTACCTGTATCAAGATCACGAACCACACATTCTTTTGAACTAAAGACCACTTCTGTTCCTTGATCACACATTTGACTTACACTTAACAAGTTATGCCTTAATCCATCCACATACATGACATCATTAGCCTTCACCTTTTCTTTTAGAAACACTGACCCTTTTCCTTTAATTACAACAGGAGTATCATTTCCAAAAGTAACTTTCTTTTCCTTTTCTAGAGCATTATATGCAAGAAGTTTGCTTTTGTCACCTGTCATGTGTCTTGAGCATCCACTATCAATTTACCATTGATTTTCTTCACCTTCTGCAAATAACGCTATCCCACAATTTTCAACCGGTATTTCTTTCTTTTTCCACACTTTAGAGCTTGAGGGAATATGTTCTTTTGACTGAACCTTGCTCCTGCAATCAGATTCTTCATGACCAAAGTTATTGCAGTAAGTACATTCAACTTCATTTTGAAGAGGAGAAAAGTTGTTATAGGTATTCTTCTTTGGTTCAATATTCATCCTTTTCTTTCTTGCTTCTCTTGTCATGATGGTTTTATAGGCAACACATTGAACAACTTTATGACCAAAATTGTGACATGAGAAACATTGTCCATTGAAGTAGAAATTTCTGCGATCATGAAATTTTCTATTTGAATTTACCTGCTGGTTGTAGCTCCTTTGAAAGTTATTCCTGTCAGTATTCCTTGAAGTGTGATGATCCTGTTTTACCTGTAAAGAATCCTTGCTTCCTTGTTGAGAGGCAGGATATTGTAAACCAGTAGTTGTTGCCTTTAGATAGTTTGGTGCTGAAGCCTGAGAGGATTCTCCAATATATCCAAGACCTGTTTTTATGAGAGGAGAACGTTGAGCATTGATAATTTCATCTAAGGTTTCTGAACTTTTAGCAAATCTAAGATTGAAAGTTTTTCTTTTCTCATTATCTTTCCTTAGACTTACAACTTCACACTCCAATTCCTCAATGCGTTTTTCCTTTGCTTCAAGCTGATTTTCAAGAGTCTCTATGATTATGTTCTTTTCTTCTAGGCTTACTTTGAGTTGATTGTTTTCTTCAAGAAAATCATTGTCTTCCAGAGCATCCACAAAAGTATCATTTTCTTCTCTTTGTTCAAATGCCATGAGAATTCTAAGATCTTCTTCACATTCTTTCTATGATTATGTTCTTTTCTTCTAGGCTTACTTTGAGTTGATTGTTTTCTTCAAGAAAATCATTGTCTTCCAGAGCATCCACAAAAGTATCATTTTCTTCTCTTTGTTCAAATGCCATGAGAATTCTAAGATCTTCTTCACATTCTTCCTCACTATCAGATGACCCATCACTATCTTCATTAGTATAGTAACTTTTCTTAGAGCTAGATCGGTTCTTATTCCTTCTTGCTACTTCTTTTCCTTTAGCAGATGTTTCTTTATAAGGACATTTTGCAGCATAATGACCAACTTTTCCACACTCAAAACATTTGAAGGGAAGCTTACCTTTGAATCTTCCAGTACCTAGTTGGAGCTTTCTTACGAAATTCGCTTCTTCTTCATCGGATATATAGCTGGATTCTTTGACAACTTCCTTTTCCTTTCCTTTTGTAGATGCCTTAAAAGCAGCTTCTCTTACTTGAGAAGGGCCTCCTTGTCTCATTTCAAAAGCAATCAGAGTACCATGTAATTGAACAATAGTAAGAGTTTGCAGATCTTGCCTTTCTTCAATAGCTGAAACTTTAGAGTCAAATTTTGAAGTCAAGGATCTTAAGAATTTTTCCACCAAAGTAGTATCAGTTATGGTTTCACCCAAATTTCTCATTCGATTTACAATATCATCCAGATGTAAGAAGAAATGGGCAATACTCTCATCACTATGCATCTTCAAATTTTTATATTCAATTCTAAGAGTTTGGAGTTTTGCACTTTTTACCTTTGTGTCTCCTTCATAGCTTAGAATGATTTTGTCCCATATGTCTTTTGTTGAATGTAGCTGCATCACTTTAGCAAATTCTGATTCAGACATGCTTCCCAATAAGACATTCACTGCTTTGGCATTGATTTCATACTTCTTTCTTTCAGCTGCATCAGTAGGAATACTTGCCGGGTATTGATAACCTTCTTCCACGATTGCCCATACATCTACACCAAGACTTTGCAGATACGATTTTTTTCGTACCTTCCAGAATATCAGATTGCTTCCATTGAATAGAGGTGGCTTTATAGACATTACTCCTTCTTGACTTCCCATTGCAACGGATCTCCTTCAAGCGATCAAGCTTCTGCAGAAGGACCTGCTCTGATACCAATTGTTGGGAAAAATACTGAGAGGGGGGGGTGAATCAGTATTTACTGCATATTCAAAAATTTTTACTTTTTCACTCTCTAAAACCCATACGCTACTTTCCTTTAGTAAACTCACGTATACACGCGGATATCCTTCATACAACTCGCGTATTAGCAGAGATCTAAATATGCAGATATTTATTAACTTAGTTCTTTGCAATATTCATTCATTTGATGTTAAGTTAGCAGTAAACATGTGTAGTAACAACAGAATAAACCATCACACAAAGCATCACACATGAACACCAGGATTTTTAGGTGGAAACCCAAGTCGGGAGAAAACCACCGCTGCAGTTGCTCAGCCTTCAATATTTTTATTATAGAGAAAACATCTTACAACATATGTGCTGGCGCAGACTTGACCAGCACGCAGGCACCCACCTGCGCTCGTTTACCAGCCTCTCCTGGAAGGGAGCTCCAACCCCCCGACTCGTTTACCAGCCTCTCCTGGAAGGGAGCTACGACCCCCTGATCTCGTTTACCAGCCTCACCTGGAAGGGAGCTACAACCCCCTGACTGAAGGCTACAACCCTCAGCACCTCTATGGACCACGTTTCATCAATTTTCACACTGGACCCACTCCATACTTTTAAGCACAGTCAAACATGAAACAGATACATATAACTCACTGACAGATATCAGTAAACCAACAGAACAGATTAGACATTTCTTACCACAGACTTCAGCAAACCCTAGTTTGCATACGCGCTTTCCTTTATCTGATGTCGCGTATATACGCGCTTCTGTTCACATAAACCAGCGTATACTTCTGTACATATTACAGAGCTAAATTTATTGTGCATACGCGCTTTTTCTTCAGCGAAGCCGCGTATATACGCGCTTCCTCTTCGGCGAACTAGCGTATGGTTCTTCAGACTTTTATGTCATTGCAATTCTTCACAACAGATACATCACTTCAGATTTTACCCTTTACCTCAGACAAATGTTCACCTCATCACAGATCTAATCATTCCATAAGCAGATCTAGCAAATACAAGTACATTTCAGATCTAGATCCCCTTCTTCATCATTGGTGCATCATACATTCAGATCTATCATTCAACTGTAACCCTTTCCATTCAGATATACTTCAGAGAGAAGTATTCATTCAAGCTTAGACATCTTGCACCCACACTCATGATTTTCACAATGAATTTCTTCTCCTTATATAGGTTTACCCTTTTTCAATACCATGAGCCAAAACCACATTACTTCCGATGGTATTCCTAGACGGGGTCATTTAGACGAATCATTACCCAATACAATGAGTCAATACCATGGTGGTTACCCCTGGTTTTGCACTTTATGAGCGCTTTTGCCCATACACGACTTTGCACGTTGTTTCCCGCGTGCATACGTGACTTATCCTAGACATATCCGCGTATGCCTTGAGACATACTCTTTTCACCATAGATTTAGCACATGCTGAATTCCTTTCTTCATTGCCTTCTGTACTCACAAGTCCATGAGGTCAAGACTAAATTCATCAGGTGGTTTGCCATCAAGGACAACATATGTCAACAGTCGCATGTCTTCATCTTCATTCAGTGGGTTGCCATCAAGGACAACACTCTGCATCATAATGCCAACACAGGTTAACTATCAGTTGTGACTATACTGTTGTTATTTGCAACATACAGATAGGTGGAGAAACCCATGAGGATTGCGAAGTTCAAGCGAGGTGGTTTATCTATATAAATAGGCCATCCCATAGCATTGAAAACGCAATAGAGGCTGGCTATCAAGTGGCTAAGGATTGGAGCATGTGTTTTGCTAGATCTAGCTTGATAGTGTGTAGCAATTAAGGGTGTGCATGAGAGCTTGTGAGGAGCTTTTGTACTATGATTTTTACATGATCTCCATGAAATATAATATACAGATAGTTGGGGTTTTCAGCTTTAATATTTCCCATTAAATACTGTGTTCATATGTGTGATTGTTTGTGGTTTTAATGTGCACATGCAATTGATTTTATTTCCGCATGTGATGATCAATGGTAGAAGAGATTCTGTATTATGCATGAAGCTAAAATAGTGTGTGATCAGGAGAATCTCGGTGAATAATTTAACATTTATTCAAATTTCTACATAATACATCAGTTAACTTCAGTGCATGGACAGTTTCAGTGGAGACCAGTGCAGAGATAGGTGAAAGAGCAGGTTAACTATCAGTTGTGACTATACTGTTGCTATTTGCAACACACAGATAGGTGGAGTAAGTCCATGAGGATTGCGCAGTTCAGGCCAGGTGGTTATCTATTTAATGAAGCCATCCCATAGCTTAAAAAACTTAAGAGAGGCTGGCTATCAAGTGGCTAAGGATTGGAGCATGTGTTTTGCTAGATCTAGCTTGATAGTGTGTAGCAATTGAGGGTGTGCATGAGAGCTTGTGAGGAGATTTTATACTATGATTGTTACATGATCTCCATGAAATATAATATACAGATAGTTGGGGTTTTCAGCTTTAAGCTTTCCCATTAAATACTGTGTTCATATGTGTGATTGTTTGTGGTTTTAATGTATGCATGCAATTGATTTTATTTTCGTATGTGATGATCAATGGTAGAAGAGATTCTGTATTGTGCATGAAGCTAAAATAGTGTGCGATTAGGAGAATCTCGGTGAATAATATCTCAGTTATTCAAATTTCTACATGGTATCAGAGTGTTATTGATCATTGGAGTAATTGAAAAACATTGAAGCGGTTGAGTTTTGTGCTGGTGGAATTCGAATTTGCAGCAGTGTTTTCTTGGTGTCGAAGTTGAGATGTCTTTCAACGGATTGCGATTGGAGTATGCCCTTGAGGGTAGCTCGAATTATATTGCATGGAAGGACAGGATGGAGGCGGTGCTGGATGACAATGGGTTGAAGGAGTTCATAGATGCAGAAATTCCAAAACCTACTTCTAGTGATGTTGCCGTACTTGACGCATGGCCAAAGAAGACAGCAAAGTGTCGAAGGATTCTGTTGGAAGGTGTGAAGGATCACATTGTGTCCAGCCTTCATGGTAAGGCTTCTCCATTCTTGATGTGGAAATATTTGACAGATTTATTTCAAAGCAAGAGCGACCAGAGGAAGTTGGCGCTCAAGGATAAACTCAAAAACATAAAAATGGAGAAAGGCGACAGTATGCCCAAGTACCTCACGAAGTTCATCCAATGGAGGGATGAGCTGGGAAGTGTGGGGGTTACTGTTGATGATGAGGACTTGGTGAGCTTGGCTCTCCTTGGGCTTCCAAAGAGTTGGCACTCCTATCAGGACTCTGTCAATGGTCAGGAGAAATTTCCAGGATGGGAGCGAATTTGGTCGAATCTTGTGCAAGAGGAGATAAGGCGAAGTACTAGGGACTGATATTCATCAAAGAACTTTGATGAAGAGAATTACAGTTTTGGCGCCAGCAAAGAAGGGAAGAGCAAGAAATTTTCTCATCAAAAGGTGTTAGCGTGACATGTCCAAGGTGGTATGCTTTTCACTGTCACTCAACAATTTTATTACTACGCTCACTAATTGTCCAAGGTACACAGGCACATAGTGTCGGCTGACTCCCAGCCTAGAGAGGCCTTAGCCTCAGATTTTGAGCTAGATTTTTCGCTGATCGCATGCTTGGTTTCAAGTGTGACAGGTTCAGTGTGGTTTCTGGACAGTGGTGCGTCTTTTCACATGACAAGAGATCGAGATTTGTTTTCTGATATGGATGAGAAAGATCTTGGAGTGCACATCGAGATGGGCGATGATGGTAGATACAGTGCGACCGGTATCAGTACCATTTCCTTTGAGAGGGAGTCTGGTAAACCCTTCGTATTGAAGGAAGTGATGCATGTTCCAGGATTGAAGAAGAATCTTATCTCTGTGGCGATGTTATGAGACAAGGGATATGATGTTGTCTTTAGCGAGGGAAAGGCTTTCCTGCGCAGTAAGGCAACTGGTGAGACCTGGAGGATAGGGGTTCAAGTTAAGAACCTTTATCGGGCCAAGGTGTGATGGTCGGTGGCAAATAATGGGCGGTGCACAAGTATGAGGCCGAGTCGGGATGATGGCAAGTTGTGGCACCGGAGATTGGGCCACCTTTCACCATGGAGCTTTTGAAGATTCTGCAGCAGATTTCTACTGGGCTTCCTAAGGGAACTCTTGCGCAGTCAGATCAGTGCAAGGGGTGTACTTTAGGGAAGTATGTGAAAGCCACCTTTCACGAGGAGGATAGTCGCGCCACGACGATCCTTGAGAGAGTTCACACAGACGTGTGTGGTCCTTTCTCAGTTGCTTCGACAGCAAAGCACAGGTATTATGTGATCTTTGTTGATGATTTCTCTCGAGAGTGCTGGATCTTCTTCATGCAGAAGAAGAGCGATACATTCGCGAAGTTCTGTGAGTTTAAAGCACTGGTTGAGAAAGAATTGGGAAGTGGTGTGTGAAGGCTCGAGAGCCACAATGGTGGTGAATCTATCTCGACGAATTCAAGGACTTTTGCAACAAGTAGAACGAAGAGAGCTCATAAGACTATAACCCACAAGAACGAGGCCGCCGAGGCGAAGAAATGTAATGATCATGGGTGCTGACGGCGATGTCAGACAGATCGTGGCCTACCCATCTACCAGGTGGAGGCATGCAATACTGCAGTATATGTGCATAATCGTTGTCCTCACAAGATACTTGGCATGAGTACACCCGAGGAGGCGTTTTCTGGTAAGAGGCCTGATATTTCCCATTTGAGGATTTTTGGTTCACCTTTTTACATTCATGTGACGAAGGATGCCAGGAAGAAGCTGGAGCCGACCGCAGAGGTTGGGATATTTGTGGGGTACACTGATACGCCCCACAACTATCGTGTGTATTTTCCAGACAGTCGCAAGACTGTTGTGCGATGGGATATAAAATTTCAGGAGGAGAAAGCCATGAAGTGTTCGCTTGAGAGGGAGCCACACTTGCATGCAGATGAGGAGCTATTAGTTCCTAAGGATGAGCTTCAGGATGTGGATCAGCCACAAGAGGAAGTTCATGGAGTGGAAGAGACCACTCATGCAGCGCCAACCATCAGAGGGCGGAAGCGCACTACAGAAGCTGAGCGACTAGCTCAAGATGCAGAGAAGGTTGTAGGAGCACCTACATCACAGCGCAGACAGAGACAGTCACCTGATCGGTATACTGGATACATGGCTCTTATGAGCAAGTGTATCGTGACAGAGCCATCCTCTTTCGAGGAAGCTGTGGAGGATCCCGCATGGGTAGATGCCATGGTGGAAGAGTATGATTCGATTGTCAAAAATAGTGCATGGGAGATTGTCCCAAGGCCGGAAGGGAAATCAGTGGTGGGTTCGAGATGGATCTACAAAGTGAAGCAGGCAGCTGACGGGAGTGTGGAGAAGTACAAGGCAAGATTTGTTGCTCGAGGCTTTTCACAGATTGAGGGGATCGATTATGAGGAGACCTTTGCACCTGTCGCAAGGTATTCTTCCATACGGACGATTCTTGCTCTCTCAGCGCAGATGGGGTGGCACATTCATCAGATGGATGTGAAGACTGCGTTCCTCAACGGAGTCATTGAGGAGGAGGTGTACATAGAGCAGCCCGAAGGTTTTGAGATCTTCAGCAGCGAGTCACATGTGTGCAGGCTCAAGAGAGCGCTGTATGGGTTGAAACAAGCACCTCGTGCTTGGTACACACGGATAGACAGTTATTTCACCGGACTTGGATTATCCAAGAGTGAGGCAGATCCTAACCTATACCAGATTGTGGTGGAGGGTAAGTTGCTGATCATTGTACTTTATGTAGATGATTTTATTTTGACAGGTGATGAACTGTTGATACACTCATGCAAGGCTGATCTTGCAAAGGAGTTTGAGATGAAGGACTTGGGCCTCCTTCATTATTTCCCGGGATTGGAAATTTGGCAGTGCAGTGGTGGACTGTTTGTTTCTCAGGGTAAGTATGCCCGGGAGATACTGGAGAAGTTCAACATGCATGGCTGCAAGCCTGTTGATACTCCTCTTCCTGGAGGTTGGAGGAAGGAGGATGTTACTTCAGCGGAGGTAGTGGATGCCACTGTTTATCGACAGTTGGTGGGGTCGCTTATGTATCTGGTCAATACACGACCCGATATATGCTATGCAGTTAACCAGCTTTCACAAGCTATGGTTAAGCCTACCAAGCTCTTCTGGAAGGCGAGCAAGCATGTATTGCGTTATCTCAGAGGCACATCAGGATATGGATCATGGTACAGACAGGAGGATGAGTTGAGGCGGCATGGCTTCACGGATCGGTATCATCATATCAGAGATTGTGTGCAGCGGAAGGTCATGTTACTTTCATACATTCCTACGAAGGATCATGATACTGATATCTTGACGAAGGCGCTCACCAGGAGAAAATTCGAATACCACAGGGGCAGGATAGGGGTTGCAGATAATCCATATCTTGTTGAGAGGGAGTGTTGAGATTGCAACAAGATGATGAGCTTAGTGGAAAGGAGTCGCCTTCACTAAGTGGGCCCGCAGGCTATTTTTGGCGCAAAGTCTATTTTTAGACATGTGGATCATGATTCTATGAGTTTCAGGATGCTATTTGTGGAGGGTTGGTCAAGTTGGAAAAATAGATGGACTTCTATTTTTAGACATACTGGGTGGAATCTATTTTTAGATCGCCAGTCTAAAAATAGATATGTCAAATATTAATAGCTCTTAATAATATTTAGATTCTAAACATTATCTTATTCTCTTGGAGCACTTCAGTTTGATGCCTGGATGTGGCACATGCAGCTAACAGAAGGAATTACGCTATTCCTAGGGTTTACTGGAGCTATTGCATGAAGACTTCAGTTAGAACTCATGTGACAGAGTTTGGTGGAGTTGATTGAGGAAGTTAGTGGAGTTGTATTCAGTTTAACTAATCTAAACATAGTTGAGCTATTTGTATCTAGTTTAAATGATTGATACAATTAGTGAGAGTGGTGTGAATTAATTATTAATTAATTCACTAATTATAAACTCATTAATCAACTAAAGAATACATCAGTTAACTTCAGTGCATGGACAGTTTCAGTGGAGACTAGTGCAGAGATAGTTGAAAGAGCAGGTTAACTATCAATTGTGACTATACTATTGCTATTTGCAACACACAGATAGGTGGAGTAAGTCCATGAGGATTGCGCAGTTCAGGCCAGGTGGTTATCTATTTAATGAAGCCATCCTATAGCTTAAAAAACGTAATAGAGGCTGGCTATCAAGTGGCTAAGGATTGGAGCATGTGTTTTGCTAGATCTAGCTTGATAGTGTGTAGCAATTGAGGGTGTGCATGAGAGCTTGTGAGGAGCTTTTGTAATATGATTGTTACATGATCTCCATGACATATAATATACAGATAGTTGGGGTTTTCAGCTTTAAGCTTTCCCATTAAATACTGTCTTCATATGTGTGATTGTTTGTGGTTTTAATGTATGCATGCAATTGATTTTATTTCAGCATGTGATGATCAATGGTAGAAGAGTTCTGTATTATGCATGAAGCTAAAATAGTGTGTGATCAGGAGAATATTGGTGAATAATATCTCAGTTATTCAAATTTCTACATGGTATCAGAGCGTTATTGATCATTGGAGCAATTGCAAAACATTGAAGCGGTTGAGTTTTGTGCTGGTGGAATTCGAATTTGCAGCAGTGTTTTCTTGGTGTCTTAGTTGAGATGTCTTTCAACGGATTGCGATTGGAGTATGCCCTTGAGGGCAGCTCGAATTATATTTCATGGAAGGACAGGATGGAGGCGGTGCTAGATGACAATGGGTTGAAGGAGTTCATAGATGCTGAAGTCCCAAAGCCTACTTCTAGCGATGTTGTCTTACTTGACGCATGGCAAAAGAAGACAAAAAAGTGTCGAAAGATTCTGTTGGAGGGTGTGAAGGATCACATAGTGTCCAGCCTTCATGATAAGGCTTCTCCATTCTTGATGTGGAAATCTTTGACAGATTTATTCCAAAGCAAGAGCGACCAGAGGAAGTTGGCGCTCAAGGATAAACTCAGAAACATAAAGATGGAGAAAGGCGACAGTATGCCCAAGTACCTCACGAAGTTTGTCGAACAACTGTAGAAACTGTTGTTTCAGTGGAGACCAGTGAAGAGGTAGGTGAAAGAGCAGTGTGGCTATCAGTTGTGACTATACTGGTGCATGAGTTTGCTCCACATATTGATGGAGATGCCAATGAGGATTGCGTAGTACAAGCTAGGTGGTTCGAAGTTATTTATGAGCCATTCTTCAGTAGTGATTGCGCAGTAGAGGCAGGCTATCAGGTGGCAGAGATTGGAGCATGTGATTTGCTAGATCGGGCTTGATTAGTGTGTAGCAATTGGAGATTGTACTGAGAGCTTGTGAGGAGCTTTGTATGATGATTGTTACATGATCTCTATGACATATAATATACAGATAGTTGGGGGTTTTCAGCTTTAAGCTTTCCCATAAAATATTGTGTTCATATGTGTGATTGTTTATGGTTTTAATGTGCACATGCGATTGTTTTTTTATTTCTGCAATTAGTGATCAATGGTAGAAGATATTATGTATTGTGCATGAAGTTAAAATAGTGTGTGATAAGGAGAATCTCGGTGTATAACATATCAGTTATATCAAATTTCTACACTATCTACCTCAAAATTGTATAGATTATTAACTTGAATCCCTATTGTCTTGGCTTGACCCATTGTTTTATGTCACAGGAAATATTTTCGATCACTAAAAACAACGTCATAGCCTCTATCCTCCAACATTGCGACTGAGACCAAATTTTTCTTCAGACTTGGTACATGCATTACATATTTTAATTGAAATGGTTTACCTGACTCCCTCTGAAAGCTAATGGTACCAATCTCGGTAGCACTGTACCTTCTGTCGTTTCCCATCTCAATATGCATCTGGAGATCTTTCTCCTCCAAGTCACTGAAAAAGTTCCTTATCTCCTGTCATGTGAAAGGAAGTGCCACTATTCAAATAACACACCGATCCCAATGCACTTGACACCATGCATGAAATCAATGAGAATTTAAGCTAAAATTGCGATGCAAGGGCATCAACAATTGTAGATCCAACAACCTTCTTGTTCTTCTTCTTTTGTGGATAGTTAGTAGCAAAATGGCCGTGTTTGTGACAATGAAAACATTTCACCTTGGACATGTCCTACTTCTTACCTTTGGACTCAGATTTAGAATGGAATTTATTCCCCTTCCCCTTATTTTCCTTGGCAGCCAAAGCACAATCCTCTTCATCATCATGCTGAGATGAAGAGCCATCTTTGGTGTTCCATCTGAACTCCTCCTGTACCAAATCCGACCATAGTCGTTACCAATCTGGAAATTTTTCCCATACGTTGACAAAGTCTTCATAACTGTGCCAACTCTTGGGAAGTCCTAAGAGAGCCAAGCTCACCAAATTATCATCAAAAACTATTATACACACACTCCCCAGTTCATCCCGACATTGGACAAACTTTGTGTTGCGATTTTCCATCTTGATCTTCCTGAGTTTATCTTTGAGCACAAATTTCCTATGGTCACTGCTGCTTTGGAATAGATCCGTCAAAGCCTTCCACATTTCATATGGTGTGGCTTTCCCATGGAGGCTTGAGACAATGTGGTATCATACTCCCTCCAACATGATCCTCCTCACCTTTGCCACTTTCTTTTGCCATGCATCAATATTTGCAGCATCTGCAACATCGGGCTTAGGAACATATTTTTAAATGAATTCCTTCAACCCATTGTCTTCAAGTACTGCCTCCATCCTATCCTTCCAAGAAATGTAGTTCAAGCTGCCCTTGAGTGCATACTCTAACCTCAAGCCATTGGAAGCCATTTCGATCTTGAATTAGCTATAGCACCAATAAAGTCTTTCTACAAGTTTGAATTCTATCCAGTCACAAACTCAGCTTCTGCTTCACTTCTGCAATTTCCTGTGCTCTGATACCATGTAGAAATTATACAATATGTATGTATATATTGGATTCACCTGATATAAAAATGTACTAAAGTTAAATAGTGAATTGTTTCTACAAATATTTTACAGAATTAAAAACAAAATCGCTAATCACATGAACATGAAGACAGATCAATCACACACAAGACAGATAATTTCCCGGGGAAATCTTACAGCTAAAAAACCCACTATCTTCTATTGTATATTATATCATGGATCATAAAACAATTACATACAAAACTCTTCTCACAAGAGCCTTCATTACATCAGCTAATTGTCTCACACTGTCATATAAAAATTGGCATATTACTGAGCTAATTTACTGCCTCCAGAAAACCAACCTTACTTGCGCAATCGTTGCTGAATGCAGTCCTGCCTTCCTTTAATGTGCAAGTATCATTGCCACATCCAATGGATGTTTGCTTGCATGTGTGCAAACGAATAATGTCACAACTAATATTCAACTTCCCTTTCACCTAGAACTCAACTAGGACTCCATTGGATCTGACATGCATGCAGCTAATAATAGTAAATCCTTAGTTGCATGTGAGATCACTGCATGTGAATTAATTAATATTTAATTCACTTGATCTCTCACTACTTGTATCCTCAGGTAAAACTAGCACAACTGATTTTAACTCACTTAATTGAATTAAACTATTTAAAACTTGCACCAACTCATGCACCACTGCACTTCGAACTCTGATACAACTAGAATTACTCTACATGTCCCACCAACCAACCTCTAACTCGGAATTCACTAGCTAACTGAATTTTCCACTTCAGTTAACTCTTTCAAGTCTACATTGAGAATATATTACAATTTAATGTTCATATAAATTAAGGGATAATAAAAATAGACATGCACCAAAAAATAGCACTGTGGGCCCCACCCTAGTTTGGGTGCTTAATGCAACCAGGTGCTAAATGAAATTAGGTGTTTAATGCACTAGGTGTGGGTGCTGAATCTTCTTGTTGAATCTCAACAAAGATCCTATCCAATAAATTTCCCCATAGGATCTCATATTTGTTATGTGATTTACCTATATTTACTGTTTAAGAGCATATGCGACTATTTTTTCCTTTCCTTTGATGTACCTGATCTCTAAGTCAAACTCATTGATCATGGCCAACCATCTAGCTTGCCTACTATTCAGATTCGTTTGGTCAAACAATTTTCTCAACCCAATGTGATCACTCATCAGTACAAACCTCCTACCAAGAAGATAGTGCCTCCACATCTTCAATGCATGTATGATCGCTGCTAGCTCAAGATCATATGTTAGGTAGTTATGCTTGTGCTCATTTAGTTTTGGTGACTCA
Organism: Pinus albicaulis; assembly: GCA_034641835.2. Lineage (NCBI taxonomy): Eukaryota > Viridiplantae > Streptophyta > Pinopsida > Pinales > Pinaceae > Pinus > Pinus albicaulis. The sequence continues at coordinate 44,353 of JAXQQM020064424.1, forward strand.
TAACATACCACATTCCCATCCTGCATAAGGAACCCACCAAGTCATCTCTTGCAAGTATCTGTACACACTACAAACTCCTTGTCTGGATCGACAATATTTAACACTAGAGCATGTGTCAACAACTGCTTAAGTTGCTCAAAACTAGCCTCACACTCCTCTGTCCAATCAAAATTCTTACATTTCCTCTGCAATGATGTAATAGGATAAGAAATATGTGAGAATTTCTTGATGAACCTACTATAATAACCTGCCAACCCCTTGAAGGATCTCACCTCATCTACATTTCTAGGAGCTACCCACTTCATGATGGCCCTTATCGTTTCTGGATCTACTACAATTCCCTCCTTGGAGAAAAATATCCCAATTAATGTACCTCGGTCTGGAAGAAATTGCACTTGCTGAGCTTAGGATACAACTGATGCTCTCTCAAAAATTTCAACACCACTGCCAAATTCTCGGCATGCTCTTCCTCATTTTAAGAATATACCAATATGTCATCAATTAACACAATAAAAAACTTGTCCAAATAAGGACACAACACACTGTTCATCAATCAAACACATAAATGTGTTTGGAGAAATATTCAAAATGAATGGAAATACAAAAAAGTCGCAATGCCCATACTTGGTCTTGAATGTGGTCTTGTAGATGTCCTCTTCTTTGATGCATACTTGATGGTATCTTGATCTCAAGTCGATCTTAGAGAAAATTGTTTCTCCCTTCAACTGATCAAACAAGTCATCAATCCTTGGCAATAGGTACTTATTCTTGATGGCCACTTTTTTTAACTGTCTGTAGTCAATGCACAATCTGAGAGTACCATCTTTCTTCTTCACAAAAAATACATGTGCACCCCATGACGATACACTTGGCCTATTATTCTTTGTCAAGCGTCTCTTTCAACTTCAACTTTAATTCCACCAACTCATGTGTGATCATCCTGTAAGGTTCTTTTGATGTTGGAGCTTCCCCTGGTACCAACTCAATAGAAAAGTCTACCTCTCTGTGAAGTGGAAACCATGAAATATCTGCAAGGAATAAATCCTGAAACTGCTATAGAACTTGGTACCTACTCAAAAAATTTGCATCCTCAACTTACTTACCTTTGCCACTAGAAATATGTACTGCGAAAAACACACACCCTTTACTGTGACTGTACTTGGATTGTATGGTTTTCACCATCCTAACTGATGTGGCTTCATTATTTCCCTTTTATACTCTTGGTTCCCCATTGTCATCCAAGCACTCAATGGATTTTTCATAAAAATCCACCTTGGTCCTATAAAGGTATATTCAATCCATACCCAACGACATATTTTATGATCCCAATGGAAATATGTTAAAGTGCGTTGTTTTAGGCATACCATTTAGCTCAAATGCATAAGCTCATACCCAATGGTGAACTCTTTCCTTTGTACATGTAACCAGTTGCAGTGACCAAGATTCTACATGCACTTATTTACTCAGACCACACTTATCCACCAAGTCAAGACTTACATAACTATAATTAGATCCAGGATCAATCAAAATAGAAATAAATTGATCACAAAGCTTACCATCCATCACAATGATAAATTCCTGGTGATCTTCCTGCATGTTGTCCATGGCTGCATAAATACGAGGAATTATCTATTCAACATCCCCAATATTTTGTGCCTCCTCTGTGCTATATATTTAAGGCCTACACCCTAAGTTTGGAAAATCTCTCTTAACGTGTTCCTTATGACATGTACAACACTCCAAATGTATAGTACCATCACCTCTACGTTGTTGTTGTGACCCATGTCCCTTTCTAGCTGCATTAAAATTCTTTTGTGGTTCCAACTTTTCTTTCTCTTCTGCATTTTTATGCCTTGCTCTCTTAGGCTTCCATTTACCTTTACCTTTGCCCTTCCCTTTCCCTCCTTTTTGAGATCCATTCTTACGCTTTGACTGTTCATAGCAATGCTTCAAATTCCCAATGACTTCCTCAAGTGACCATGGCTCATCATACTCAATCCTATATCTAAATGTTAATGGCAAACCACTGACAAATCTATAAAATTTAGCTTTCTCACCTTCAAGATACGATACATACCTCAATAGCTCCAGGAATTTGGTCGTGTACTCTTCATCTATCATTGATCCCATATTTAGTTCATAGAATTCTTTTTCCTTACTGTCGTAGTACGTTTCTGACAATTATTTCTTCCTTAAAATCCTTTTGAACTCATTCCAACTCAAGTCCTCTATCCTAATGTTTCTGACCCGCTTCACATCTTCCCACCAAATGCTTGTTTTACCTTTCAAGATGAAGATAGAAATTATGGCCTTCATGTTTTCTGTGTACTCATGCAACTCATAATTTTTTCATCCCATGTTTCCAATCCTATGCATCTTCTGGTTTCTTCAAGTCCCCATCAAAATTAGGTGGATTTTATTTCTTAGATTCATCCGGAAAGTATCCCCTATCACTCCTCATGTAAGGATGATAACGATGAAAATATTGATGTCATCTCTCACTGTGTCAGCTCTATCCAACCTATGTCTACCAGGATACCTACTTCCAAATGCTCATTAGTTTTGTCCTCCTGCCCATGGCTGATCCGAAGTGGCCCTTTTTGCTGCAATTTTGACAAGCTCTGAAGAAGTATTACATTAACCTTTGCTTGTTTCTCTTGTGCCTGTATGATCCTGTCATTGTCTGCCTTACAAATCCTTATTTCTTCCTTCAGGCTTCTTAATATGTCTGCCAAATCATAAGAGTGCCCACCATGATTCTTATCTGATTCATAGGAAGAGTATTTGTAGTTTACCATCTTGCTACTCATTTTGATCTCTTTCATGAAAGGCATAATATGTCAACTAAACCAAATAATAATAAACCAACGTACCTTAGTATAATTTTGGGAGGATACCTCATCTGCAAGATCATCCAAATTAGCATGATACATGTACATGCATAATCATATCAACATATAGACATATAACAAATAATGTACCAACACATAAATATCATTTTAGCTAGAGTCCAATCATCAATGATTGACCATATCAACTACACGTACCATGACTTCACGCATGACAACAACAATCAGACTAATGTGCACTGTCAACATGAAAAATACTCAAGCATAAACATGGATAACACACAAGCATAAACATAGACAATACACAAGCATAAACATCATGCAATCAAGCACAAATGGATAATACCTGTGATAACATATAACCACATGTAGCCAAACATACACGAGAAATACATGTAACAACATATAACATGTATAAACAACACGTAACCATTCATACACTCATTATGACACAAAGTACAACAACACCATCAACCTACACATGGTGACATCACTGCAACCATGACCAACACTGTGCAGATGCAACATGCACATACACAACAAGTATGAGAAACACATATGCAACCAAAAAAAAAACATGACCAACACATCGCCCATCCAATCCAAGGGGAGAACCATGCTTCGATACCACTTTGTAAAAAAATAAAACCGATGGAAACAAACATATAGATCTTCCACATCAGAAACAAGGCTCCCAGGATTCATCCCAACCACTCAGTTAACTAGCCCTTGGGTCCCACTCATATTTTAGCCCACTTAACCCCTAAAATCTCCCATAGTATGGGTATGAGTGCATCTATGAGGCTCTAGATGCTCCCTCAAGCCCGCATGCCTACGTCCAGGGACTAAATTACCTAGAACCGTGCTTGCTCCCATGGGATTTAAGGCATTTTTTTAGCTCTAGAGTCCAAGCCACTACCCATAACTCAATGACAAGTTCATAAATTAAATAAAACAATGAAAAAATGATGTATTTAAAAAAATAATGACAAGGCCTAAATTGGACCCCTACTAGCTATGGTAGGAATTTCATCAACCATATCACAAATATGTAATCTACAGGTGTAAAAAATAGATCTGAGCATCGGGGTCTCATACTTATCTAAGAATCACTAAGAAGCATTGTTCCCTGACATCATTAGATACACTATCATATAGTAGGTCATAGATACATTGTTCATTCAATTATAAATAAAAATATGAGGAGAGCCATACATCATCACTGTTAGAATACTTGATCATAACTAGAAGAATAACAACATAAATATTAGGGATACATCAACCATAGGATCCACATATAAACCAATACATTTACACATCAAATACCAAGGAAATTAACTTCTCATTAATGAATGTAAAAACCAACCAGAGATGGGACTACTGTGTCCCAACCGACCATAGATTGGCTAAGCCAAATCTCTCTTCAACCAATCACCCTTGTGCCATATTCCAAGAATGAATGTGGGACCCAAACCGAAAGAACCAGCTAGGGAATATTGAGGCTAAACCACCTCACCCTCAACCATAGAAACCATGATTTACCGTAATCCACACCATATCACTAGGAAAAATTAATGAACATATCATAACTGACTTTACCATGATCTTCACCCAATCACTAGGCCAAAAAAAGCATGGATGACACTGGATTTCTCCACCTACACTGTGAGGAATTTTGTTGTCTCTTAGTCTCTCGGATTTATTGTAATCCACAGTCTGATCTAGGGATTACTAGGCCCTAAACCAATACATAATCTCCAGGATTTACCATATATCTCAACCCGGAATTCCTAAGCCTGATGGAGAGCACACACCTCTCAAGATTTACTACAATCCACACCGGATCACTAGGCCCTAAATAGAGACAACACATTATCCGTCTTTACTGCAACCCACAATCTAGTTCAGGGGTTACTAGGCCATGTGTTATATATGTAGAAATTTTAATACAATTATGTATTGCCTGGATTCTCCTGATCTAACAATTATATGCCACTGTTAAATACAAAATCGCTTCTATAAAAATATTTGCGGAATTTAAAACATGATCGCCAATTACAAATACATGAAGAAAGATAAATCACACATAACACAAATGTTTTTACCCGGAAAGCATAAAGCTAAAAAACCCACTATAATATATTATGTATATATCATGGATCATGAAACAATCTCATACAAAACTCTAATCCAAGAGCTCTCAATACAATATACAATTGTCTCACACTGTCATACAAAAATTGGAAAATACACGCGCCAATTTACTGCCTCCTGACAGCCTACCTCCATTGTGCAATCCCTGATGGTAAAGAACCCATGAATGAGTCAATCTTGCTTGCCTTGACTGCGCAATAATCATAGGCACATCCAATGTGTGTGTGGTTGCATGTGTGCACCCACTAATGTCACAACTGATAGTCAAATTGTCCCTTTCACCTACATCTCAACTAGGTCTCCACTGGATCTGACATGCATGTAGTTAACAATAGTAAATCTTCAGTTGCATGTGAGACCATTGATTGCGAATTAATTAAATAATTAATTCATTGATCTCTCACTAGTGTATGTTCAGTTACAACTAGCATAACTGAGTTTAACTCACTTAATTGAGTTAAACTACTACAACTCACATAACTACACATCCAACTCTGTTACAACTTCAAATCACTCAGTTACAACTAATTCCACTTGCATGTCCCACCAACCAACCACTCAACTCGAAATCCACTTAGCTAACTGATTTGAAACTTTAGGTAACTATTTCCAAGTGCTCATTGAGAATAGATTAATGCTTATTCTCCAATTATTATTAAGAGATAATAATAATCGACATGCATTCTATAATTAGACATGCAATCTATAAATATACTTCGCACATGCATCTAAAAATATAACATCATCTATAAATAAAATTTTCTCACAATCTATAAATAGACATCATCTATAAATGTATTTTTCTCATGCATTCTAAAAATAGACTTCCACCTAAAAATAACCTGTGTGGGCCCCACCTAGTGTAGCTGCTTAATTTTCACTAGGATCAAGGATGTTGTTTCCAGATGTCAATTTCACTGTTTCTTGTTGCAACCTTCAACACTCCCTCTGAACAAGAAAGAAATGTCTTTGTATGCGCCATGCAACTTCATGCATGTGACATGCAACTCCATGCATGTGACATGCAACTCCATGCATGCGCCTTGCAACCTTTGCATGCAAAATTTTTGAAATTGAATAGTCTCCAAAAAACTGAATCAGTATAATGCATCTATCATCAAAGTCTTTTGACTTCTGCTGGTACCAATTGCACATGTCTTCTGGATCCATTGCACTGTTGACCTCTACATCCATGCACTCTGCACTTGCTGTCATCTCTGATACGCACTCCAGCATCCGACACTGTCACTTTGATTTCATGTCCTCCCGACATTTGACTGCATCAATCCAATGATCCTGCTACTGCTGTACTGTGGGTTCCTCATAGCCAGGTTCAATTCATGAGATCCACACCATCTCAATGAATCCTGCCTAGAAATTTCTTCTTAGGATTATCCATGCATGTCGCCCCACCTCTCACCTGGTGGTATAGTTTCATGCACTCCCTCTGCCCATCTGGCATAAAATTTCTCTGCATGAGTGGTTTCTCCCACTCCATGATCCTCATCTTGTAGCTGCTCCACATCCCAAGGTTCACTCTTACCTGCATGCAAATCCTTCTCCCTCTCAAGCGTTAATTGCATGGCTTTCTCACACTTCCCAACAGTAGGAAGCTTTGTAGAAATCCCATCTACATAAAGTCTATAGAGATTCTTAACTCGAACCCCAACCTTCTTGGCTTTCCCTGTTGATTTTTGTCGCAGGAAAACTTTTCCTTCACTAAAGACAACATCATAGCCTCTATCCTCTAACATTGCAACTGAGACTAAATTTTTCTTCAAACCTGGTACATGCATTACATCTTTTAAATGAAAGAGTTTACTTGATGCCCTCTGAAAGGTAATGGTACCAATTCCAGTCACACTGTGTCATCCATCATCGGCCAACTCAATATGCATCTGGAGATCTTTCTCCTCCAAGTCACTGAAAAGTTTCTTATCTCCCGTCATGTGAAAGGAAGCACCACTATCCAAGTACCACCCTGATCCCAATGCACTTGACACCATGCATGCGATCAATTAGAAGTCAAGATAAAATTTCAAGGCAAGGGCCTCACCAGGTGCAACTCCAGTAGCCATCTTGTTCTTCTTCTTTTGTGGACAATTTGTGGCAATATGTCCATACTCGTGATAGTGAAAACACTTCACTTTGGACATGTTGTGCTCCTTGCCATATTCACCCGCCTTATATTTATAATGGAATTTATTACCCTTCCCCTTCTTTCCCTTGGAAACCAAAGCACAATCCTCTTCATCATCAAGCTTTGATGAAGAGCCATCTCTGGTGTTTCGCTTGAACTCCTCCTGCACTAGATCCAACCATAGTCGTTCCCAATCTGATAGTTTTTCCCGTCTGTTGATAAAGTCTTCATAACTATTCCAACTCTTAGGAAGTCCCAAGAGATCCAAACTCACCAAATCATCATCAGAAACACTTAGTACTACACTCCCAAGCTCATCCCTACATTGGACAAACTTTGTTAAGTATACTAGAATAGTGTTGTTATTTTACATCTTGATCTTCCTAAGTTTATCTTTCAGCACAAATTTCCTATGGTTGCTGCTGCTTTGGAAAAGATCTGTCAAAGCCTTCCACATAGCATATGGTGTGGCTTTCCCATGAAGGCTTGAGACAATGTGGTCTCGTACTCCTTCCAAAAGAATCCTTCTCGTCTTCGCTACTTTCTTTTGCCAAGCGTCAAGTAATGCAGCATACATCGAAGTGGGCTTAGGAACATCACTGTTGATGAATTCCTTCAAACCATTATCTTCAAGCACCGCCTCCATCCTGTCCTTCCATGAAATGTATTTCAAGATGCCCTCGAGTGCATACTCTAGCTGCAAACCATTGAAATCCATTTCGATGTTTACTCAATTGTCGCACCAAGAAATTCTTACAACAAATTCGGATTGTTTCCACCAACTAACTCAGCTACTGCTTCAATGTTGCAATATTCTTTGCTTCGATACCATGTAGAAATTTTAATACAATTATGTATTTCCTAGATTCTCCTGATTCTCAATTATATGCCACTATTAAATATAGAATCACTTCTACAAAAATCTTTGCGGAATTTAAAACACGATTTCCAATTACAAACCATGAAGAAAGATCAATCACACATAACAGAGATGTTTTTACCGGGAAAACATAGAGCTAAAAACCTCACTATCATATATTATGTATATATCATGGATCATGAAACAATATCATACAAAACTCTAATCCAAGAGCTCTTAGTACAATATACAATCATCTCACACTGTCATACAAAAATTGGAAATAGATGAGCCAATATACTACCTCCTAACAGCCTGCTTCCACTGCACAATCCCTGATGGTCAAGAACCCCTAAATGAATCAATATTGCTTGCCTCGACTGTGAAATAATCATAGGAACATCAAATGTGTGTGTAGTTGCATGTGTGCACCCACTAATGTCACAACTGATAGTCCAACTGTCCCTTTCACCTACATCTCAACTAGGTCTCCAATGGATATAACATGCATGTAGTTAACAGTAATAAATCTTCAGTTTCATGTGAGACCATTGATTGTGAATTAATTAAATAATTAATTCACTGATCTCCCACTAGTGTATGTTTAGTTACAATTAGCACAACTGAGTTTAACTCACTTAACTGAGTTAAAATACTTTACAACTCACATAACTACACATCCAATTCTGTTGTTGGGTATGTGTTATATTCTTTTCACGACTAGTCACTTGGGGGGGGTTATAGGAGGCGTACTTCCATTGCCTGTTGCAGGGTCTAAGGAGGGGGTGGCAACCCCTTGTTGGGAATGCAGATCGCGCCAAACTTGGACCTTATTTTCCGGTGGGCGGACCCGCCCATGGTTTTGTGCATGGGTTTGTACATGGTTTTGGGGTACAATTGTTTTCGGCCCCTGGTATTTTGTAGATTCGGTCAAGGGAACTACGGTTATGTTCTAATCCAAGGTTAATGGATTGAGGTTTATGCATGCTTCGGCATGTATATATATGTGTTGTAACACTAAAAGGAATATAATGACAAATCAAGCTGGTCGTCTCGATTTGGGATCTAGGGGAAAATATCTGTGTATATCTGTTTTATGTTTTATGCTCTTGCTATTGTTTATTTTCTGTTTTTAAGATTCGTTTGCAAATAATTTCTGTATAGGGTTAAAACCTACATGGGTCCTACCATATAGCATTGACAAATTTTTTAAGTTTTCGGTAATGTTTTGCAAAGAGAAGTTGGAAATTTGCGGGTTGCGGAATTTAGGCAAAGCTTTATAATTTTTTCGGATTTTTTCAACACAAGTGGGTTTTATGAAGCAGTAAGCCCGAAAAAGGTTATGTATGTGGGTTTTGAGGTAAAAAGGGGATTTTTAGAGTAGGGGAGTGTCATAAATAGGTAAAATGAAAGGTAAGAAGAGGGAAGATGAGAATAAATGAAGGCAGTGAGATTTAGATCATCATCACATTTAATCAGTGATATTTTCCTCTTTAACTAAATTTAAATGGAAGATAGATTCTTTTGACCCTTCTAATAACTAGGGTATCCTTTTATTTTCTAAAAATTAATGATAGTCATGGAATATTATTTTCACCATGATAAATATAAGGAATAGGTAGTCAGCTTGTGATACTATAAAAATATAGGAGTTTAACAGACCTGACCCGAACCGACACGTTCGAATGCATTTTCCTGGGCGCCCTCACAAAACACGATTAGACCCGACTCGACTCGCTCGAACGTATTTCCTTAGGTGCCCTCACATGACAAGACCCGACCCGACCCGTCCAAACACATTTCCTTGGGCAGCCTCACATGACATGACCTGACCATACCCGCGCGATCCGCCCAAACACGCTTCCTTGGGCACCCTCACACGATTTCACCCGACTCGACCCACCCGAACATGTTTCCTTGGGCACCCTCACATGACCCAATCTGACTCGACCCGCCAAAACGCGTTTTCTTGGGCGCCCTCACATGACACGACCCTCCTGAACCCGTTTCCTTGGGCTCCCTCACACGACATGACCCAACCCGACCCACCTGAACGTGTTTCCTTGGGCGACCTCATACAACACGACTCAACAAGATTTGACCCGACCCGCCCGAACGCATTTCCTTGGACGCCCTCATATGACCCAACATGACCTGACCCGGATGCGTTCCTTGGGTACCCTCACACGACCCAACTTGCCCGAATGTGTTTCCTTGGGTGCCTTCATAGTACGGAACGACCCGACCCGACCCGAACATGTTTCCTTGGGCACCATCACACGACTCGACCTGACCTATGAGGACCACAAGTCGTGGATGAGTCCAAGTGCGTTGGTCACGACTTGGCAAGCCAATGCCCGATTTGGTGGGCATGCGACGAACGAAGGTCGACGAAGCGATGAAACCATGTGTATGGTAAGACGGACGCATGACGGATGTATGGCTATAAAGCGACATTAGTACGGGTAGCGTGCGACATTCACTTATAGTGGATGCATTTTGTATGGACCCACAAACACACAAACATGTTAGTTGTGGCAGGCACGGGCAACACGAATGGACCCGAGGTGCCACAACGAAATAAACGTTATATCGTCACATGGTAGCAGAAGTGTAGCGATCGTATTAAAATGATGGACAAGCCGAAGTTAACACAATAGGAAGGCCGACGTGATGGGAGTTGGAGGTGGGTCAGCTCGTGGAAAGAGCCCCCACACGCTTTCAATGTGTTTGGCCTAGTATATATAGGCGGTGAACGAGATTGGAGAAGGGATCAAATTGGTTCATCATAATGTTGTGGCCCTATAATTTATAATATTGGCAAGAATAAACGATAGAGGACAACATCAAACTGTTTTGGATTCCAAGACCTAGCCTTCCTAGACTCAGAGAGGGCTCTCTCTATTTTTAAGATTTAGATTGATGGTTATAAATGTTGATATTAGGCTAGTTATAGAAATTATGAGGGTTGTTTGTTTTGATTGATTATGTGGTTGGATAGATAGAGCTCTAAAACTTAATCCATTAGGCTATGGAGTCATAAAAGGATGAATTGTGCATCAAATTTTCAAGGGCATTCACAAGGCAAGCTAACTATGCATATTTGATCTTACTGGCAGTGTGAATATGAGATGAAAGAAAGCAGTGAGTTCAGTAATAGCTAAAGAGAAGTTAAGAATTATTTAAATATACTTCAGAAGAAAACATTAAGATAGTAAACACAGACATAATTAAGGTGCTATCTCAGCAAATATTAATCTAAATTTTTTGTTTTACAATCAGATAAATCGATGCACAACATGAAAGACAAAGAAAAATTTAACACAGAGGAAAAAACATCACCATTAACATTGCTTAAGAATCTTGTGAACAGTCTCCTATTATTGATGCCCAACTCAAAAACTATAGTGCTCCAATACAATGATTCTTACAACGTAGAGTTAACAAGGTCCAACCCTTGATAATGAAAATACAATGTAATATTCCCAAATGGGGAATGCAACAATATATGAACACAAAAATGGAAATAGCAGTGTAAATCAACTCATTAACGTTGGAGACCAATATGGAGTCATAACATCATGTATTAGATCAGTAAATCAATACCAAATAGTGAGTCACAAATCATATACAATGAATGAACAAGCCTCCCATAAGCAATCAGTCCCAAAAATGAGTTGCTGTCACAGTACAAAATGCCGGAGAGAAGCTACAACGCAATCATATTGAGTATAAATACAGCTGGAGATGATACAATGATGTAAAAATACTGATATAGGCCCCAATAGAATCTCAAAATATAGATCCGGGCACTAGATCAGATTCCCAAGACAACCCAAGAGGGTTTCCAGAAATTGCACACTATGTGCCAATGTAAGTTGTAGCCCTAGGGCTGAAGATATGCTGCAACAACTGAAATGAGAAGATATGGATGAAGCTGATGTAAATAACTACAAATATTCTCCAATTTATCCCCTGGATGAAATAATGGCTCCTCCACTGAAGAAATCACGTCTCAAAACAACCACTGCAACTACCCCTACAACTCCTCCCTAAAATAACACAGATCTAGACTAAAACTGCGCTGTTGTAATATCAAAAAACCGGGATTTTATACAACAATAAGAAAACCTTAAGGTATTATAAATTTGGAGAGCAGCAAGTGATCAATTCATATAGTGTATTAAAACACATAGCTTCCATAGAACAATCATAGCAACAAACTATGCCTTTTTACAATGTCACCAAGTGGGGAAAAGAAATAGTTTTGGCCCCAAAAATGTTATTTCCTGAATATGGAGTTATAATAGTGAAAAATAATGGTTTTTTCCCTTATAATAGACAATATAGGACATGCATGCAAAAGAGTTTCAGAAACAATGCCTTTAGCCTAGTTAAATAGGCCTCCCATGCTCAAAACAGCTTAAAATTGACAAAACCCCAAGACTGCAAAATACCGGAGTTGCTGCACAAGAGAATGCACAGTCTAATGGATTTAAAACTCAGAAAATAGAGAAATAAATCATATATTCTTATTATATTACTCAATGAAGCATAAAATCAGAGATCTAATCTCTTTTATACAGATCCAATAAGACCCGGCAAAGGTTTCTTGACAGAAAAGATATACAAGAGAAAGCTGCTACAAATATGTGGCTGAATCACGCTGTATAGATGAAGCTATGCATAATAATGGCTGAACATAAAAATAAATGGCTGTAGAATCTTCTTCTAGCTCTCCCAAATAA
>JAXQQM020086390.1:0-29814 GCA_034641835.2 Pinus albicaulis
TCTGATCTAATGCGAGAGAACTAGGGTTCTGAGGACCGCCCTCTGATCCAAGGCCAGAACGCTGGAAAAATGCCGAGATCGCCTCCAAGATCTGCGGCAACAAGGACTGAAACTGGCGCAGAAGATGGGACGACCGGGAGCCCCTGGAGCCCCCACTTTCAAACAAGTAATAATAGACAAAGGAAAGATGACGGCTGAGGGTTCGAGAATCCCAGGCTCCTCAGCAACTCGAGATCACGCCGGCCACACTGAGATACGCTCAGATCGCTTCACGGCAGGAACGGGGAAGGGATCTACCAGCAAAGAAGGAACCAGTCTCGATCAACCCTCGCAAGAGGCAGATCCACAATGCAACGCTATAGATCTGAATGATAATGCCGATCAAAATACTCATCTTGGTCGATCTGAAAATTCTGAAGGACACAGAGTACAACCAAAATTGCAAGGGCGATGCAAACCAAAAGCTCTTGACAGCCTTAGGGTAAACATCACTGATCCAGATCTACAAGAATACCGGGATCACATGTCAATCTACGCGATAATCTGCAAATTCATGGGGTTCTGGCCCAGTGAAAAAGCTCTCTGTCAATGGATCAAGCAAGTGTGGAAACCACGAGGGGATGTACAACTTCACCTAGGAGCCAAGGGCTTCTTCACGGTGGTTTTTACCAATCTGGATGACAAGGACCGGATCTTTGAAGGAGGTCCCTACTTCTATGCTTCTGCGGGCCTCTACATGCGGCCATGGAAACCTAACTTTGCACCTGAGCAGGAAACATTCACTCAGGTACCAGTCTGGATCCGACTCTTCTCCTTGCCAATTGACTATTGGAGACCAGCAGCGCTGGAACAAATCGGCAACACTCTGGGCACCTTTGTCCGGGCTTCTGAAGCCACTCTTCAAAAAAGGTACACAACTTATGCTCGCATCTGTGTTGAAATGGATGTTTCGGGACCTCTGCATGAAGGACTTTGGTTAGACTACAGAGATGAAACCTGCTTTCAAACTATAGATTATGAGCAAATACCTTTCAGATGCCGAAAGTGCCATGAGCATGGGCATCTAATCAGAGAATGCCCTCAAAATAAAACGGAGGAACTCCCCAAAGGGAAACCCTCTTCATCCTCGGATGGATTCATTCGGCCCACTGGAAGGCACAGAGCCAATCGCAGAAATCACCCTAAAATAGCAGATCCAAACACTGGCACTACAAATCCTTTTGAGATTCTGGGAGAGGACTCTCAAAGGAACAAGGCAGATCCAGATCCAGCAAATCAGATAAATGATCCGACTAAAGACACCCTTGATTCCGGGAATCTCAATGCAGCAAGCTCAGAAAATAAGGACCAAGAAGGAGATGAGGACATGGTCCTCAGCGAACAGGGCACAGAAGACCTAGAATTGGACGAGATTTTGGAGAAAGAAGGGCTAGATCTTAACTCAATAGTAGAACAATGGAAACAAAAAGGGATAGACAAAGTACCAGAAGAAGAAATCAACAGAATCAACCATCTACTCCTAGCCAGACAGGATGCAATAACAAAAGGTGGGAAACGGGGTCGTGGTGCTACCAGAAGCCTGGGCATCAAATCACAAACCCTACACCAGACGCAAGCTGGTAGCCAATACAAAAAGAAACGAGGAAGAAGATCAAACAAAGATGCTCTCTTCGAATTAGGTCAGCTGCTGATAAACTCGGGAAAGATGAAAGCCCTTGAGGCTTTCTCCTTCCTATCCTAATCCCAGTTAACTATGAAAGTCCTCTCATGGAATGCAAGAGGACTGGGAAGCCTCAGGAAACAGAGGCTCCTGAAAAAGAAAATCACACAAGAAAAACCGGATATGGTCTTCCTTCAGGAAACCAAATGCACAATTCAGAAGCAGAATGAGCTAACTAAACGGCTGAGCAGGCATCTCGAGCATCTGGCTGTGGAAGGAACAGGAATGAGCGGAGGCTTAGCCATCCTTTGGAACCCAAACATCTACCATCTCATTAATGCTGAAGCTACGAAGCACTTCCTAGCCTTGCAAATGCAAATCATCGGAGAAAAAGGATCCTTCTTATTTGTCAATATCTACAGCCCCCAACGTCTGGAGGACAAATTGTTGCTGCTTCGTCAACTAACCAGCCTGCATCACAGGCACAGCACCTCTCAGGCTGTATATGGTGGGGACTTCAACATGATAACCACACTCGAGGAAAAGAAAGGAGGCACCAGAATTCTCAGCAATGATGCCCAAGCTTTTAATGCCTTTATTCAAGATCTGAGCCTGGTAGACATAAAGCCTAGCAATGGTATGTATACTTGGACCAATAAACAAGGAGGAGACAGGCTCATAGCCTGTTTGGATCACTATCTGGTCTCCGAAAGCCTCCTCCTGGAAGGGAATATTATAAGTTCTGAAATCCTTCCTTCGGGGGGATCAGACCATTGGCCCATCTCACTACAAATGTCGATTTCAGGCACTCCCAAAAACAGGCCTTTTCGCTTCGAAAGATTTTGGCTCACCCATAATGATTTCCTCAGCCGCATTAAAACGTGGTGGAAGACTCCTCTGCCGGTAAAGGGAACAAAAATTTTCAACTTACAGGCGAGGCTCAAGTACATCAAAGCACAACTGAAAACCTGGAATCGAGAGGTTTTTGGGGACATATTTGCAGACAAACGCCATCTGGAGCAGCAATTGGAGAAGATTTACAATGAATGGATTCGAGGTAACACATCACGGGAATCCATCGACATGGAAAAGCAGCTCATGAAGATATGGGATGAAAGGTGCGAGCAGGAAGAAATACTCTGGAAGAAAAAGTCACGAAATCAATGGTTGAAGGAGGGAGAAAGAAATACTAAGTTCTTCCACAGGTCTGCCATTGACTATAGATGCAGCAATAGAATCACCAGATTACAAGGAGAGCATGGAGAAATTCTCAGCTCACACCAGGACATCACCAATCAACTTCGCAGGCATTTTCAATCCATTGCCACTGAACCAGATTGCAACCGAAGGGAGGCCATCGCCAGGGTTACCTCATCCATACCCAAACTCATCACCGATGAGCAAAACAGTGCCCTGGAATGACCAGTTTCTCTCCAGGAGGTGGAGGTGGTGGTCAGAGAGATGGCCAACGGGAAGGCTCCAGGACCTGATGGATTTACAGTGGATTTTTTCAAAGCATGCTGGGAAATTGTGAAAGAAGACATTTGGGAAGTGGTGGAAGATTCAAGACTATCTTCTTCAATCTTAAAGTCACTAAACTCCACTTTCATTGCTTTGATCCCCAAGGAAAAAGATGTCTGCACTCCGTCCAAATTTAGGCCCATTGCCCTCTCCAATGTGGTTTATAAGATCATTTCGAAAGTCATTGCTAATAGACTTAAACCTATCCTACCTCAAATCATATCAGAAGAACAGTCAGGGTACGTTGAGGGTCGAAAAATCATGGATAACGTTCTGTTAGCCCACGAAATTATTCATACTCTAAAGACACTAAGAAAGGCAGGCATGATTATTCAACTGGACCTCTCAAAAGCGTATGATAAAGTAAGTTGGGCCTATCTCGAAGCTGTCCTCCAAGCTTTTGGCTTTAGCACTAGATGGATAACTTGGATCTCAGCTCTGATCAAAACGCCTAACCATTCAATTCTAATCAATGGAGCCCCCTCTCAACCTTTCTACCAAACCAGGGGTATAAGGCAGGGAGACCCAATCTCCCCTTTCCTTTTTGTTATTCTAATGGAAGGGTTCAGCTGTCTCATTAAATATGCTCAGGAGAACAATCTGATAAAGGGTTTGCAGCCATTAACCAATTTTCCGGCCACAACACACCAGCAGTTCGTGGATGACACTATGCTGCATGGCACGCCCACTGTAAAAGAAGCAAAAGGTTTTAAAAAAATTCTCACCTTGTTCAGTCAGGCTTCTGGAATGGATTTCAACTTTGACAAATCCATGATATTCTTTTTTAATACCCATCTGGCGGTTCAAAGACATCTAACTGCTATCCTCGGTTTCAAGCGAAGCTATCTCCCTTCCAAGTATTTAGGGATTCCCCTTACGGACAAGCCCTGGCATAAGTCTCATTGGGAAAATCTGACAAACAAGCTTGCTGACAAATGCAACCACTGGACCAACAGAGTCCTCAATCTGGCAGGGCGTATGGTAATGACCAAAGCGGTTCTTCAAGCAATTCCTAACTACATGCTTTCGATTCTCCCAGCACCGCAGGGAGTCCTTCAGAAAATTAGAACCATCCAACGAACCTTCCTATGGTCGGGCAACTCTGGCAAGCAAAAATGGGCTTTGATGGCTTGGGATAAACTATGCAGACCCAAAACCTTCGGAGGGATTGGTCTGCAGGATCCTGGTACTATCAATAAGGCCAACGGAGCCAAGCTTTGGTGGAGATGGTTAACGGAGCCCCATACTCCATGGGAAAAATTGTGGAAGGCCAAATACGCAGCTCATTGGCAGCACGAAGAGCTTATCAGAATCACCGAGGTCCCGACAGGCTCCCCCATTTGGAACCTAGCTCGAGCCAATCGACATATAATTCAGAATCATTGCTTCTGGGAGATAAGAAATGGGCACTCGGCTCTCTTCTGGGAAGATGCTTGGCAGCAGCTTCCTATACTAGAAAGCTCTAATTTTCATCCTCTGCAGCAATGGTATAAGGAAAACGGAAAAAAAAAATTCCATCACTACTGGGCGCAAAGCAGTGAACCGCAGCAATGGAGGAGCTGGCAGCTGACTCCTCCTCCCCCGGAGGAACAACTGCAGAATCTAAACAACACCCTCAATGATACTCTTAGCAAAAGAGTTCTCAGAGAAATGCACGGTCCAGACAAACTCCGCTGGGGTATGATGGCTAGCGGCTCCTTCAACCTGAAAGAAGCTAGGCATTACTTGGATAACAGGGAGGAGCAGGACAAGGTAGCTTGGTATGAAAATGTCTGGGCTGGGTTTCTATGGCCCAAAATTAAACTATTCCTGTGGCTCGTGCAAAACAAGAAAGTCCTAACTTGGGAAAATCTAACCAAAAGAGGTTTCATAGGACCTTCCCGCTGCCCATTATGTGAGCAGCACGAGGAAACTACCAACCATCTCTTCAACAGCTGTGACTGGACCAACAGGCTCTGGGAATGGTTTCAAGATATCTTCCAGCAATCTGACAGACAACACAATTCAATTCAAGAAACCATAACCAATTGGCGAACACAATACTCCAACAGCGTTATGGTAAATTCACTGTGGAAGAACAGTCCCGATTTTCTTATATGGAATGTTTGGAAGGAAAGAAATAACTGAATTTTCCAAAAACGAAGCATTCGACAACCTGATGATTTGAAAATAGTCATCATGCAAGGGCTCACAGAAACAACTCATACCTGGTGTACAGAAGAAAATATTGATACAATCTCTTCCAATGACAGAAGAATTCTGGGCATCTTCAGGCTCATTGATTGAGCAGAACATCTCCTGACGAAAACGACTCTTCGACCAATTCCTCCTCCTATCATCTGGCAGCGTCCGCCCCGTGGTTTCTGCAAGTTGAACTTTGACAGTGCAGCAAAGGGCAACCCTGGCCTAGCTGGGGCAGGTGGGGTTCTAAGGGATGAAAATGGAAGCATCATTCATATCCTAAGCAAAAATCAAAACCACAAACAACTATGTCAAATTCACAAAGACTTAGAACAGAATTCTCACTCTTAGTTCACCAAGGGTACAGAAAAGCTATCGTGGAAGGCGACTTCAAGTGGTCAGCAACTAACAATGGTAACCAACATGAACGCAACCACAAAGCAACTACATTGGAGGTTAATGCGTGGTCACTAAAGACAGCCAAAGATTTGCCCCTCAGCGGGAGTAATCTTGCAATCCGTGCGTAGGCAGGCAAATTCCCTCGCGGACCACATTGCTAACTACGCGGTTGACAACCTGACTCATGCCTGGGACACGTGTTGGCATGAGCTCATGGATAACAAACTCCGGGATCAGTGCAGTGCAATTTCAAAAAAGGACCTGAATGCAAACGATTCCGTGGGACGGACGGAAGGACAGTCGTCATCAGAAAATCAGGCATAACGGTATGGTGATTGCACTGGGTGATCGGCACACGCAGGAGAATTTAACGAAAAGCCATCGGAATCAGCCATCCTTAATGAGTGAGAGTTATGGCAGAAGAAACAGCTCCACCGAGCGCCTTAAGCGCTGGATGATAAACAGCAGAAGGACTGTTATTGCATACCCTAACATCTCCGATCACTCACCCGTACTCATGACGTTGAGGAAACTTGCCCTCACCATGGCTTCTGAAATGCTTCGGCTACGTTCACCTCCGTCCACTTTCTTTACAACTCACACCTCGTAACTCTTCGTTGCATTGTCTTTACTATTTTCACTGCGTGCTCCTCTTCATTTAGTTGTGCCTTCCACAAAGCTGGAGTAGTGAACAGCCCCGGAGCTGCTGACAGGGAGATGACCGAAGAAGCATCAAAGTTCTCCCAAGCCCCCAAAGGGCCATGGACTCACAGGATGCTTCGGGCTCGAAGCGAGGCAAGGTCACGATAGAGGCACTGGAGGAAGAAGTAGGAATTGTCTCAACAGATGCTGCACGACACCAACATCAGTGAAGAGGTGGATTGGCTCGTGGACCCTGGAACTCCATCCACACGGCATACCCAATTTCTGCAAACACAAGTCGTCGCATGGCAAGTAAAAATGATGTTAGCCAAGGCCATAGCCATGCAAGGGGCCGCAGTAAAAGAAACGTTTGCGGCAACGACCATAGCATCGGCTCAGAACACTGCCCGCCTCGACAAACTGGAGATTTCTCTTAATTCGCTAACCACGGAATTAAAACTGCAAGGCACCGCCATGGAAAAGTTCATCCGCCGATTTGAAATCTATCTACGCCATGTTCACCATGTCTCCATCGAGCTTCCTTCGGACGAGGAGCAGGCCACTGTGATCAGACGGTTCAAGCCACGGGCCCCAACCACAGGCGGTGACGGCATTGCTTCGGTCGAAGGAGGTCATTCGGGTGCTTCTACTCCTAATATCTGAGAGCTCAGTTCTCCCTATTCTTCTCTGTCAACGGGTCAATCCTCACTTTGTGTCCCATGTTTTCTTCACAGTCTTTTTTCAGTCTATTCTCGGCTTGTAAAAGGCCTCTATGGCCTTCAGCAATATGTCGATCTATTTATTTATTTGAAGGGTGTCTAAAGTGGAAATTTCGTAGTTTTCGCCTTTAAGGACTAAGGTGGTTCAACAGTCATTGTGGCTAGCTATGTAACCGAGTCCTTTGAAAGTTTGAAGGGAGCAGCCCTGGCTTCGTGCCGTAAGTCTCCCAATGCTGTAACCTCTGTTCATATCGTAATATAATGTTACTACTTACTTACAAAAAAAAAAAAAATGTTATTAGCCATATAAAATTATTGTATTAATACTTTATTACATTAGAGATATTACATTAATTATAGCATTAACAATTTTTCATTAATAATGTAATATTGATATACATCATTACTCTATATTAATATTAATTATATTAATAAAATTTAATATGTTGTACTATTAAAAACATGATATAATATGTAATATAATATAATAATGCTACCATTAACATTAAAATTATCAACATTGATAATATTGTTATTATCAATATACATATTATTAATAATCGTATCTATGTAAATAATATTAAAAATATATAATGCTTATTCGTGAACAACCATGGTCATCCATCTAGATATTTATGGTTAGAATGGTCAAATATGGTCAACTAAGGTAAACTATAGTCAACCATAATCAACCATAATGGTTAACAAATATCAATCACATTGACTATTGCCAACCATAATTATCATCCATAGTCAACCATGGTCAACCACGGTCAATGAAATTTACTAATGTTATTTATATACATCAATCAACCTCATCAACCATGTTCAAACATGGTCAATGAATCAACCCCACACATGTTGGTTGTAACTAGCATAGCCACATTTACTAATGCATTTGATATATGCCATGGTTGACCAATATTGGGTTTAACAATGTCATATTTTGTATCCAATGTTTAAATAGTTGACTATGATCAAAATTGGTCAACCCTATGTTTACCATATTTGACAATATTCAACCTTATTCACTCAATTTATTCCCAATCAATGTAAATCAACCATATTCAATTATATTCAACCACGGTTGACCAAAATTATTCATTGCCAACCTTAGTCAACTATGGTAATCCTTGGTTGGTAACAATCGAGATCTAAAATTGTTTAACAATAATAATATTAATGTTATTGAAGAGCTTCCTGGATTATCCACAGTATTTAGAAACATTTTTCGATGTTTCGAATCCCAACTGGGATCCATCTTCACGAAATTTGAATGAAAGATTCGAAAAGTCGAAAAATGTTCCTAAATACTATGGATAATCCAAGAATCTCTTCAATAACTCACAACCACAAGAGCTTAAAAACCAAAATATTAATGTTAATAAAATTAAATAATAATAATAATAATAATAATGTTATGTTGAAGTAGTATATAAATCTATCCAATGTATCAATGTGACCGTTATCAAAGATGGTGAACCATGGTATACCATGTTCATCTATAGTTAACCATGGTCAACTATGATCAACCTTAATGGTCAACCACGATCAACCAAATTGACTAATGTCAACCATATTAGTCATCCATAATCAACCATGGTCAACCATGGTCATTGAAATTTACTAATGTGGTTGATATGCAATTATCGACCTCATCAACCATGGTCAAACATGGCCAATGAATCAAGCCCACCCACGTCAAGTTTAACTAGAATAACTAAATTTAATAATTTGATTTTTATGGTGGACAAATATTGGGTTTCAACGAATCATCCTTAGTAGTAAATGTTTAAATACTTGACCATTATCATATTTGGTCAACCCTATGTTAACCATATTTGAAAATAGTCAACCTTATTCACTCAAAGACATCCTCAGTCAACGTAACTCAACCATATTCAATGATAGTCAAACATGGTTGACCAATGTCATTCATTGTCAACTTTAGTCATCTATGGTAATACTTGGTTGGTCATAATCAAGATTTGAAAATGTTTAATAATAGAAATATTAATATTAATTTTCATAAATTTAACTAATAATAATATTATTATTATGTTGGAATCATACAAAAAATCTATCCAATGTCACAATGTAAAAAACATTGTTGCAATGTCAGAATCATTTTTGCAACATTACATTGCATTACCATTATGCAATGCTGCAATGTGACATTACAAAATGTGGTCAACCACATTTAATAATGTAGTTGACTATGTTCAAATATGTTTAACTGTGTTTGATAATCAACAATGTTCAACTTCAGTCAAACATAATTTCTTGTTAATATTTTTGGTTAATATTTATAATCTAACATGTAACATCAAAATGGTACAAAAATATATGCAACGTTGCTATGTGACAAACATTGTTGCAATATTACATTACATTGCAATTTATCCAAGGTTGTAATGTGAAATTACAATACTGACACATCATGACAATTTTTTTCACATGCGACAATGTTATCCCCCTATTAGAATTGTTGACTATGTTTCAACACTCTTCAAGTTCAGTCAAACATAATTTCCTACTATTATTAATTTTTAATATTAATAATGAGAGAGAGACAACCACTTTAGTCAAAAAATTCAAATAAATTCATCATTATAGTCATTGTTTGAATTGTTGATCATGATCAACCGTTGTCACAATGTTCGATTATATTGCAATTTAGGCAACGTCACATTCCAACATTACAAAATCAAGATTTAATATTAGGGTTTATAATATTTGATTTATATTGGTGTTTATCATATCTGGTTTATAATATTAAGTTCTATACCACTTGGTGTATAAATTTTGGTTTATAAGATTGGAGTTTATAACATTGGTTTGTAATATTATGTTTGGTTTAAACAATAGGGTTATACTATTTGATTTATAACATTGGTTTATAATATTTTGTTTATAACATTGGGGTTTATAATATTTAGGTTATAGTATTGGTTTATAATATTTGGCTTATAAAATTCATTTTATAACATTCAAGTTTATGACATTGGTTTGTGACATGGGATTATAACGTTGGGGTTTATAATTTTTGGTTTATAGCATTAGGGTTATAATGTTTTGGGTTTTAAATATTTGGTTTTATAATATTAATCCCTTGGGCTTGTAATATTAATAATACCTTGTATTTATAATATTAATCCTAAGGGTTTATAATATTAATCCCTTTGGGTTTTAACATTAATGCCTTGAGCTTCTAATATTAATTTCCTGGGATTATTAATCCCAAAGGTTTATAATATGAATCCCTTGATTTTATAATATTAATCCGTTGGTATTCTAATATATATAATCCCTTTTCCAGATGTGAATGTTTAATGAAATGGATGGGACATTCGTCCCTGGGAGGATCCCAATGTCGACCGCGTGGGGTGGCCATATGGACACCCATAGGTGCATTCACTCTTCATTAAATGTGGCCAACCTGCTCAGCATTTGCATTTTCAATTCACTCCACCGCCAATTCGTGCTACCCCTCTGGTTTCTAATGGCATTGAAACACAACAATTCGATTCATTCCCACCCCGTTTGCAGGTCTCTTGCTCCACAAAGTAGCTCCTATCCTCCTGCTTGTGCCGAGCCAAGTGCTTGAACACACACAGGGAGACGTTATTTGCTGATATGTTGCATTGAAACTCTGCCGGATTCTCATTTCACTCAGAGTGCGCTTTGTTGCACGAATTCTCGGCCCGGTGCTCAGCTTGCCACACCTTTCTTATCCGCTCAGTGTCACTCCTGTCCACATTTCAGTCCCCATAGCCCACGCTCCACTGCCAACATGCCTTGGCTCAGAAATAGGATGAGAAGTCATCGAGGCGAGGCCGAGCGCTATTCACTCCTTGCCTTTCCTCGATCATCGGTTCGAAGGAGGTCACAAGAAAGCCAATTGCAAGTAACCACCGAAGACGAACATGGTAAGTAAATACAAATACAGATAATAAATGAGAACCTCCTCTCCTACTAATGACAAGTAACCACTATGCACCTTTGTTGGAACACAAGCTCAAGCTCAAGTGTTTAATGGCTTTTTTTGTATTTCTGTTTAGATCTCCTTTCATGTTGAAAGAGAAGAATGTTATCTTCATAGGTCAATTTTTGTTCATTATAAGGTTAGATTATTCTAACTCAACGCCGTTTCCTCTGGGTGATTAGCAAGACAAGATTTTAAGGGACCCGTGTTTCCTCTGTGCTGCTCTTAAACTACATTTTACTATCAAATATTGCTTTTAAAGCTCATCAAATTTTGGGTTGTGGTAGTTTTGTACTTTTATGTTATATAAATAGAATTAGACTTATTCAGAATAGATATATATATATATATATATATATATAATCGCTTGGGTTTATAATATTAATCCCATGGTTTTTTATTATTAATCTATTTGGTTTATAATTCTAGGGTTTAATACATTAAAATTAGGGTTTAAAATATTAATCTTAGGGCATAATATCTTAATCTTAAGTATTATAAGAGTGAGATTTATGGTGATAGGGTTTATAATATTCAGTTTAATATTAGGATTTAATATCATGATACTAGAATGATACATAAATGTGTCTAGCTTTGCATTGTGATAGACATTGTATCAATGCAATAATCAATGTGACCATGATTGTCACAATGTTACATTACATTCCAACTTGTTTAATGTCACAATGCATATTTACAAAATTGGGGTTTAAAATTAAGTTTTATAATATTAGGGCTTCTAATATTAGGTTTCTAATATTGCGGTTTATAATATCATGTTAATATTGGGTTTATAATATTAAGGTTTAAGATTGGGTTTATAATATTGGAATTTATAATATTGGGTTTATCATATTGTGTTTAGTATTACGGTATGAAATGTTAGATTTTTAATATTGGGAGGTTATAATAGTGGGTTTACTATTGGGTTTTATAATATTAATGCAATGGTTTCTATTATTAATATTAGTTTCTATACCATTAATGCTATGATTTATAATATGTATCATGGGGTTTATAATATTAATCCTAGGGAATATAATATTAATCTTAGGTTTTATAAGGTTAGGGTTTATAATATTTGGTTTAATATTAAGGTTTAATATTGTGACATTGGAATGTTATGGAAGTATATATTTAACATCCTAGTGTGACAAACATTGTGGCAATCTCACAAGCGTTGTGACACTCATTGTCAAAATGATATATTACATTGCAACATTGAGTAAGTTGGGATTCAATACTCTAGTCTATAATATTGGGTTTAACGTTTAGGGTTTATTCTCGTTTATGATGTCGGTTTTAGGGTTTATAATATTATGGTTTATAATTGTAGGGTTTAGATATTAATCCTATGGTTTTTAATCCCTTGGGTTTATAATATTAATTCAATCTTTTATAATCCCTTAGGTTTATAATATAAATATTAAGGTTTAATATTGTTACCTTGGGTCTAGTATGCAATGGGTTTATAATATTAATCCCTTGACTTTAAAAATTATTAGTCCCTTAGGTTTATTAATAAATTTTGTTTATAATCACTAATCCCTTGGGTTTATCAATTAATTGGTTTAATAATATTAATCCCTAATATGTATAATAATATATTAGGGTTTATAATATTAGGATTTACAATATTAATCTTAGGCCTTATATATTAATCCTAGGGTTTAATATTAATCCTATGGCTTATAATCCATTGGGCTTCTAATATTATTCCTAAGTTTTAGTCTTAACAGGTTATATTTATAATCCATTGGGTTTATAATATTAATGTTTTTGATTTATTAATATCTTGGATAATAATAATAATAATAATATGTTGGCTTTATTAATCCCTTGATTTTATAATATTAATCTCTTAGGTTTATAATATTAATCCCTTATGTTTATTAAGTACTTGGGATTGTAATTTTAATAATCATTTGGGTTTATTAACCCCCCTTGGATTTATCATATGAGTTCCATATGTTTATTAATCACTTCAGTTAATTCACTGTGTTAGATATATATATGTGTGTGTATAGATATAAATATATATATATATACTATTCATAAGTAATGTTATCTTATATTTTAGTTTAATATATAGTCTATTGTTAGTATTTTTTTTTTTGAAAGTTAGGATAAAATATATTAAAATCATAAAAAGAAACTTTACAGAGGCTATGGGCATGGATGACAAGTAGTACTTAGCCAATCCCTGCCTTGGAAGTTTTCAAAATAAACCATGTTTGGGGCTGCCTCATAGGAGGAAACCAACCCCTTAAGGGAGGCATATAGTCTCGTTTTACAAAATATTCAATGACACATATGAAAAAAAAATAGCTGAAGTATGTCCTGAGATGACAAAAATTAGAGATGAACCTTGCTACCGTGCATTCATGGATTTCCTTCATCTTCCTTTGTCGCGTGGTCCTCCTCCTTAATTAGGCATCCATATTCTCTTGCAATGGCTTCCTCCTCAACTGTGGGCTCATGTTAGGTCCTTACATTACTAGTATAGTCCTTTATTGTTGTTAGTGTAAACCCCTTATTGTTATTGCTGTACCCCTGTAACCCCCATATTGTTATTATTGTTCCCTTACATTATTATTTTTAGGTTGGATAGGATTACATTGTGGCCCCATGGACTCCTATATATAGAGAGGAGGTTTTGTCATTTGCATCATCCAAGAATTGTTCATTTATGTAATTTATTGCAGGCTTCCCCCTCAAAGTGGGTATTTCTAAGGTGTTGATCTCCCTTTTCTTCTATTTTTGGAGCTGGTTTCAAAACATTTGGTATTAGAGCTTTGGATTCTATGGTTTTGATACTCCAAACAGTTCATCTTGTTATTTTTGCTATAAAAAAATTTCTACGAAGTTTCAGAAGCTGAAATTTTTAAAATGCGAAGCCGAAATCCCGGGGAACATTATCTTAAAATTTTAGATCGTGGTTCGCAACTGTTTCGAAGATATGATCTATGGAAGTTAGGGATTTTTGCAAGCTCCTGAATTTAACCTAAACAGGTCATTGCAGAATTTTCACTCTAATTTTTTTTTATGAGGACCCAGAATATAAAATTACCACAGAGAGAAGCTACAATCTTGAGCAATCTCCTGTAAAAATTTCACATCTTGATTCGCAATATTTTGGGAGATATGATCTATCGAAGTTAGGATTGTTTCAGGCTCCTGAATTTCATCTCAAAGAGGTGACCGTGGGAAAAACATCATAACTCTCTTTTTGAGTATTAGATTGGGATTTTGTAAAAGAGGCCACAAGTACACTGACTATATTTTTAGTTATATCAATTTTGGAGCCGAAGGAGGAAACAATGACACGTAGCAGGTCGTACAAGTTTGTTCTACAGAACTAGTCCATAATTAGGTCATCGTAGGAGAATAGGCATAGATTTGTCTTCAAGAATCCAAATCACTTCAGACCTATCAAATTTGAAATAATATTCAAAGGGCTACTTCAGGGCCGAATTTCAGATATTGAAGATATGAAATCGCAGAGATAATTCAGTTTGAATATTGAGCTCCTCAAAATCAAGAAAAAGGTGTGTATTTTTTTTTTCAAATTACATAATTCTTGTTTCAAAAATTAGTTTTAAGTGATTCAGAAGGCCTATTGAGCATAGATATCAGTATTGGGTTCTAAAATGCCTCATAAAAATAATTAAACACCCATTAAGCCCTCAAAGTACTCTACTATGACTCAGGAAGATGAAGAATTGCAACATGATCTATCAAAATTACAAGAGCAAGTGCACCAAAATTCACTCTCGCAAAGAGAAACAAAAAATGAAATGGATGTTTTGAATAAAATCATGGAAGCTAAGATGGATAGTTTGAAGAAAGGCATGGAAGCTACGATGGATGGTCTGAAGAATGATATAGAATAAAAAATGGATGGTATGGAAGAAAAAATGGAAGGTTTGAAGGAAGACATGGAAGGTTTGAAGGAAGGTTTGTCAAAGTTGATACAAGAAATTATTCCGAGGAAACTCATGATGAGAAAAAAATAAATGTTAATGGTGATTTCATAAAATCTAATGTTGGATTAAAGAACCACCATATTCCAATGATGGATATGAGGAAGTTTGATGGCAAGGATCCCGTAACATGGATAGTATAGATGGAGAAATATTTTTATCTCAATAATGTGAACAACACACAAAAGATATGCATTGGAACTTTAAATTTAGAACAAAATACATTTGTATGGTATCGATGGCTTTTATCCCATAAAAAAATTATCACTTGGTCAATTTTTACGGAGGAAATGATAGCACATTATGAGGATACAAAGAGCAACACCTTCCTTAGCCAATTGATAAATCTCAAACAAAAGGGTTCAGTGGCGGAGCACATTGAGGACTTCCAAAAATTGAATATAAGGGTAACTGATATTCTAGAGGAACACAGGATTGATGTCTTCATAGGGACTTTAAAGGATAACATCCAACATGAAGTTCGCATTTGGGAACTGGATTCATTAGAGAAGGCATTCAGGTTGGCAAGAAAAAATGAATGTAAAATTATGGCGACAAGGAAGCGTACCACTCACATCTATAAAGATGAAAGTGATGCTACTCATAGACTTCCACAACCTACAAGGTTGACACCACAACAATTGGAAGAAAAAAGAGAAAAAAATCAAATCTCGCAGGACCGATTGGAGCAACAATCAAATGGCTGATTGAGGAGCCTCTATGCATTTTAAAGGCATGAGGCACTGAATTCAAGTGTAGAGGGATAGAGGGAAATTCCAAGTGTGCATTCATGTGATGCATGGTGTGGCGAGAGGCCAAGTGTGGTAGAGCACTGGAAAAAATTATCAGCGATTTGAGGTTCAACATCTGGTAGGAGTTGGCGTTGCAGGGTGACGTTAGACTAATCATTGGAGGATCTTTCCTCGCTCGCTCTGGAAATTTAGCTGCATCTGGGGGAGTCTATTGTTAATATTATCAATATACTTCAACTATATATATAAGATATTGAAATTTATATTATAAATATTACGCATAAGATAATGGTGATAGATAAATAAGTATTATTAATTATAACTAAATGTTATTATTATGTTATATTTTTTTTTATGCTATTATAGGTTGAAATATAATTATTAATCTAATATTATATAATAACATAATTTACTAATATATAACATAATAATTATAAATATACAATAATATGGTTGTTATTATCTATATAGTTATTATTAATAATAAATAGTCAGCTTTTAATAAGATGCATCTAATAATTATTAATGTGGTTGATATAAGCATATTGTCATGTATCAACCACACTTATTGTAATTGTAGATGCGCTTCATATACATATATCTAAGTATATCAACCACATTGGTAAATGTGGTTGTGCTAGTATATAATTTTGGAGGGATCTGTATTATAATTGGAATGTTTTATAAAAAAATATATAGTGAAAATTATTAAAATTAATTTTTATGTTTTGTAATATTAATTTTGGAAGTTTTAAGAAATGTATTTTAACATAAAAATTATTAGTGGAAATATTTCTTTTAGGTATTTTATTTAATGGCCACTCAAATTAGTAATTACAGTAAATTGGAGTAGTGTCATTACTTAATGTGGACATAGGTAAGTTGGGATCTGAACCAATGACCCCATAATATTAACATAACATACTTTTCCAAGTAATCTACACTAAGTGAAATTCTTGTAATAATTTTATGTCTACTATATTTCTTCATTCTTGCATTATGGTCCCTAAATACCTTTCATATGAATAAACAAATGTACTTATTATTTTTATTATTTAAAGTTAGATGGGTGAAAATGCATTGATACTTGTTAATTATTATTTATAATTATCCACACAATAAACTCTATTCTACGTACTTTATTATAATCACAATATCACATGTTTATACAAAAAGTTATGCATGAAGATATATTCACTACCTTAACAGGAAAATATAGTTAGCTGAGAGAATATCTCAACCACACCTAAAACTAAGAATTAATTAACAACTTCTTAGCCAATATATCCTATGATGATGAATATATATTATTAAGCACAAGATAAGTATGCTTTAAAATTTCTAACACCTTCTCTTAATCAATACTTGTCTTGATATTTTTCTAGTTGAATCATCATCAAATTGTCTAATCATTTTGAAATATTCTAGAATAAACTTCATCAAGCCATATCTTGATATTTCTAAAGGTGTATATCATGAGTATCATTCCAAGTTCCACTCATGAAATCCCAAAATATAAATCTCCATAAGTCAATTATTGGACCGCACCATGTTGCATAACATCTCTATCAAACCAGTCTCATGTTTTCAATAAGTAATTAGGGACCATTCCATAGATCCATAACTCTTGAGATAATTCTACAACCATCCATGTTGAATTTTACTTTTACTTGATATTTTGAATATACAATTTCTTCTAACCACAAAGCAAAGTTTTTTTTGGTATTATGTAACAAGTAAACTACTAGTCATTCTATTGATATATACTTCCATCTATTAAAAAACATTAGTGTCATATATTTTACTCACTATTATGTTGGAAATAAATATAGATATTAAATATATTTGAGTTCATATTGAGTTCATATTAAGGAATAAAATTCACTTGATTTTGGAGATTCATCTTCATTTTACAAACAAAATATAAATATAAAAACATTTTTATACCAAAAAATAATATAAATACACCACCAAATCTCATGAAAATAAAACCATTCATTGTTATTTAGCATGCTAAAATTTCCTCAATGCACATGAGTCTACATGTATATTTTTCAAAAATTTATGAGTGTCATGGATTCTTTACATGGATCGATATTCTGGGTGATGTACGTCTAGCCATCCTTGATGATCACCAAGCCATGGTATCGATATGTCCATTCAATAAGAACAAAAAGGCATAAAAATATATGCATTTGTAACAAAATTCCACATATCATGACTAATTGCATGTAGAATTCTCCCTTTATAATTAAATTTTGTTGAATAGGGAATTCATTTCCCTTCCAACATGGGACTTATATTGTTTCTTAAATGAATGGGACTTCTATTGTGCCTTAAATGAATGTGAAATAGTATTTTTTGTTTATTATACGTAGACCCTAGTTTGAATGCATTGTTCATGATATCTAACATGAAAACTCCTCATGGTAACATTTATCCATGGAGATGATAAGGGCATGCGAAGAAATCATGAGTATACATGGATAGGGAGCCAAATTTTTCAAGAACTATAGTATTTCCACATTAAGGGTACTATAAAATAAAATAGAAGCAACCATTTTGATGTCTAACTATAAATTCCAACTAAATTCGAACTCTGCACCAAGCACATCCATAACTATGATCTCTTCTAATGCTAGTTATTTACAAAAACTTGCCCACATAGGTACACAAAAAAAAATTTACAAAAAAAATCAAATAACAACATACCGTCTTACCTACTATAATCATACATATTTATAAAGGATTGGAGCTCACATCTATCACATTTTCTTGGGGCCTCTCATGAGGGACTTAAGAACAGAGCTACTAGCTCTAATACAAATCGAGAAGTATTACACATAATAAAATATATTCTATGTACTTTAATATAATCACAATATCACATAAATATACAACAATTTAGGTATTATGATATATTGAATGTAATATTCCAAAATTTGCATACAACAAATTGGAATATTAACTTTTTCTTATTTCATCTAGGAGGTGAATATAATTCTTTGTAACAGATATGGCAACGCTGATTATTTTTCTGCAACCATTATGTCTCATTATATATCTACTTTTTATTAAGCTGGCAAATTGTCACTATAACTATTTCTTCTTCCATATACAATACACAATTCCTAGATCCACTTCTCGATAATATAGAATGTTACAATTGGTGCTCTGTAATCTATATATATAATATTTCTGGGTTTGTAACCCAAGAACTAAAATTTTATTTATTTATTTATTTAATAAGAAACTCTTATTCTAGTTTAATACTTAACCCTTTTTCTGTTGAAAGTTATTTCAACTTCTAATATACAGTTGCATATATCTAGAATAATTTTCTTGTATTTTATTTTCTAATACAATATTTAGAATAATTTCTTAAATACATGTATAAATTTTCTGTATAATTCCTTACAATCCATATTATATATATTTGTAATTATTATAACAGAACTATATAATTACATAAATTCTAAAACTGAATTGTTGCAAGCATTAATACTTAGATTCTTTTTGTAGAATTTTTCCTAACTACAGTATACCTATCAATTTGTACTTTAAATGTTGTTTCTGCAATTGCTATGTTATGATCCTTACAGGATAAAGATTTTCTAGTTTATATACTTCACTAGATATACACTAAATTTATTATATTATGTAGAAATATTTCTACATGCTTACACTAAAAGAATGTATTCCCTTTATATTAATGCTTCAGATTTAAGTTTCAGTATAATCATACAATTATGAGATATGCATGCCTCTCTTATGTTCAGTTTCGAATAAATTTTTCTATACTCAATTCAAAAAGGTCTACCTGTACTGAACTATATTGTTTTGTATCTGTACCTTACTTCAAATTTCAGAGTTGGTTTTTCTTGATGATCTAAACAGTTTATTGATAGAACTCTCAACCAATTAACATAAAGAAAATAAAGTCTCTGTGAGGTACCTAACCTCATATCAAAACCCATCACTGGGTTGAGACATTCTAAGAGTTGGTCCTTTACAAAATCTATCCATACAACCATACATATTTCACTAATTGTGCTATATGAAAATATGTTAGATGTATAGGTCCTTGCCCTATCACTGTAACTCATAAATTCTCCAATATCTAAACACTTTGTTTAACTTAGCAGCTCTCACTAATATAACTATTTTATGACTGATCATAATGCATCACCACATTAAAATTGGAGAAGAACAAAACATTTCAAATTGAAGGTGCATACCTCTTTGGTCTATCTAGTTGCATCCCAACCATAGAGTTCTCTCTCCATAACTCACCCTCGAGCAGAGATCCTTTTCTTCAGCGATAAAAAACCATTTGTCTATCCTAAAACAACTTATTTAATCTTTTCTTTCCCCAACCT
This sequence comes from Pinus albicaulis, assembly GCA_034641835.2. Taxonomy (NCBI): domain Eukaryota; kingdom Viridiplantae; phylum Streptophyta; class Pinopsida; order Pinales; family Pinaceae; genus Pinus; species Pinus albicaulis. The sequence goes on from JAXQQM020086390.1 coordinate 20,222, forward strand.
ATTTCCATTAACTATGTCCAGTTAATTCAGGATGCTTTATTCCTATTTTGCCTAGGCTTTCCCTCTGTTTCTTTCACAAAGGTACTTTTAAAGCTGTTTTTTCCACTTTTCTAGCTTTATTCCACTTCTTCCCAATACTTTCCATTTTATTGGGGTAATTAGGTATTTATCTTGAAATATAATTTTAGTATTTTACTTTATTCCTTCCAAGGATTTATGGAAGTTGTGGGAAAGTCTTATCACGTTATCCATCTTCATGGATTGGGTTTTCAGATCTCAAATCTCAATATAGTCATTGCACATAATTTTTCCATTTTATTTTATTAATTTAAAATAATATAATAGATCCACACAAATTTTTCCCATTGGGGTCAACTGTACCCTTTTGGACTTGTTAAAATTTCAAATGTTCAAATGTCAAATAAAAGCATAACAAATTGGAGATATTACATATTAAACCCTTGGGTTTACTAGTCCTTTTGTTTTATAATATTAATAACCCCTTGGGTTTATTAATCTATTGAGCTTAAAATATTATTTCATAGTATTTTTGAATTTCTTAGGTTTTTGAGTTTAAAATAGTAATTATTAGGTTTTATTAATCTCTATTGTTTTTAATATTGATCCCTTAGATTTTTAATATTTATCCCTTAGGTTCACCGATTCCTTTGGTTTATAATATTAAACCCTTGGGTTTATTAGTTCTTTTAGTTTATAATGTTAATCAGCCGTTGGGTTTATTAATCTCTTAAGTTTAAAATATTAATTCTTAGGCTTTATTAATTTCTTAGGTTTTTCAGTTTAAAATATTAATTCTTAGGGTTTATTAATCTCTATTGTTTTTAATATTTATCCCTTTGGTTCGCTGATTCCTTTGATTTATAATATTAAGCCCTTGGGTTTATTAGTTATTTTGGTTTATAATGTTAATAATCCTATTGGTTCATTAATATCTTAAGTTTAAAATATTGATTCTTATGGTTTATTAATGTATTAAGTTTTTTAGTTTAAAATATGAATTCTTAGGGTTTAATAATCTCTTGTGCCTTTAATATTGATCCTTTATGTTTTTAATATTTATCCCTTGGATTCACCAATTCCTTTGGTTTATAATATTTAAACCTTGGGTTTATTAGTTCTTTTGGTTTGTATTATTAATAATCTCTTGGGTTTATTAATATCTTGAGTTTAAAATATTAATTGTGAGGGTTTATTAATTTCTTAGATTTTTGGGTTTTAAATATTATTTCATATGCTTTATTAATCTCTTGAGTTTAATATATTAATTCTTAGGGTTTATTAATTTCTTAGGTTTTTGGGTTTTAAGTATTATTTCTAGGGTTTTTTAATCTCTTCAGATTAAATTATTTATTCTTAGGGTTTTTATTTATTTCTTGGTTTATAATATTAATATTTATCCTTTGCTTCACCAATTACTTGGGTTTATAATATTAAACCCTTGGGTTTATTAGTTCTTTTGGTTTAAAATATTAATAATCCCTTGAGATGTCACACCTTCAAATTTCACACAGAAAAAAAAAAAATTTTCCTTCACGAATTCAGGCTTTTAAGCATAGGTTTATTATGACATTTCAAATCTTTTCACCATGATACTTTTCATCATCACATTATGTTGCAATTAAACCCTATACCACTACTTCCTACCTTATGTTGTTTTTACTCCACAGTGTGAAGAAAATTTTATATGACTTTATTCTTTATACAGGTCTCGCATAACCTCGAGAAATCACCTTTGACTTAATGGTCACATATCTCATTTAATTATTGAATCTATAATCAACCATATGAACCATTAACATGTATTATATAATATGGTTTGAATGAGCCTTTGACCAAGAGAATTTTCGACCCTCCACTATCCATAACTACGATTTTCCTCCATGTGTATTGGTATAGACTTTGGGATATCGATTTTTCATATAATTCGATGTACATAGTATTATGAATTGACTCTTTCATGTGTTTGGCATTAATATATATATACGCCTGGGTTGATATGACTACACATCATTGTACCTAAGATTTTTAATCGATTCAAGATATAGTACTGGGCATTGGGATCATTCTACACGTAGGGCGTATAATCACAATTGATTTGGGTTTCTATGTGCCTCGCCGCGGTGAAATTTTTATCCACGTCAGGCGTCATGATAATTAGATTTGTATTTTGTGGTTTATATCATTCTCCATACCCCTTCGTTTGCTTACATGGTAAATCAACGTCGCTGGGGTTTACTCGGCTTACGTGGTGTACAACACTCACTCCGGTATATGCACAGGACACATTGAATTAAATTCGGATCTACACCCCATTTATGTTATACGACAGTCTTAACTCTCCACTGTTACCCTTCGATCCATGTCTTGGCTTCTACGATTCTGCCAAGTGGACGATGGCGATCAATTCTGGTTAGGGTTCAGGTGTTTGTCGAAGAATTATATAAGCCTTCGGTGTAGAGTTAAGTCGGTTTTCCGCGTTAATCAATTTGTTGTGCACCTCTGCGTCTGCACAATTCTACTTCTACAGAGGGTTTGCGATTCTCCATTACAAAGAAGAATCATGGCGCACATGTTTCACCAATACGATACCAGGTAATTACTTCCGCGCTCATTTTTACTTATTGTAGGCTTGAATGATTCAGAAAGTTGCTCGTAACTGGCCATACGCCGGTTCTGAGTATATACTCAATCATTCGTAAGGTGAATGCGTCTTATTTTAAGAATTTCGATTTATACTCTCAGCGAAAATTTTGGTTAGTTTCCATTTTCCGGGTTATCGTCGACCCTACTCTGGCGATTTCATAAAATGAGAACTAATTTGTTTTATGCCTCCTGTGTAGCGCGCTTCGCATCCCTCCAGGCGGACATCAACTATTCAGTGGATCTTTATGAGGTGGGTTTTTGTTCGTCCTGTCTCTGCATATAACTGTTATTTCCTCCTTTTTCTATTCGAGGGTGTTTCGTATTAATCCCTCTCTGTTTCAAATTTCGATTCCAGGAGCTCGGCGCATCTTAGATTTGTGTTTCACAGGTAGTGTCTTAACACCATGAGGATTTTCTTCATTCACTTGGTTCCCCACGATGGCGCAAATGACTAATTCCAATTTTTGGTTTGAATTTGTTTTCTACAGGTAACCGAAGATCTCTTGCATGCTTATGAAAGCAGTTCGTAAACCTTGCAATCGTTATGGATGCTAACATCGGTCTCTTGGCCGTCCAGGTTGGTATACTTATGGGATTACTTCCCCTCTCCTGTTGCGTTGTTTCATGGGCGTCGAAACATTGTTCTCTTGTGATGTTGCGCAGTGTTCCTTGAGGAACGAGACTCTATCAGAGTCATGGTTTTGGTTTTTTTTTTTTTGTTATCGTTGTCACTCCTGGATGGCGCTCGTTTAAATTTATTCTATTGAGATAGGGGTTGTGAGTTTTACACCCCAGCCTGATAGGCTCAGCATGTATTTCGATATTTTTGGACATATATATATACTCCCTATTGTCTTAGGTCGAATTCAATATACGAAGCCACAATATAAATTTACATGGACTGTATGAATCGTGTATATTATTTCATACCATGGAGTTTTGCTTTGTTTAGTTTGCTCATCAGAACAATATTTGGTTCTCGGTAATACTAATGTTGTTCTAGATTTCTTGGTTGCATTCATCAGAATTTCCAGGAATTTATATTAGATTTTTATCTCTTCTTATGATGTATTTCGTTCATTCTTTTCTGCGGTTAGGAATCTCCACTCTGGTACTTGTATCATAATTACAGTTTCCTCTGTTCATGGTTACATTGAACTGGTATTACCCTTATCTGTCTAGACATATGAATGGCATGCGGGGAATTATGAGTCCATTCTCATTTATAAATATATGGTTAATATGTATGAAATTCTAGAATTTATATTCTCCTATTTTCCAAAGTTGTATATATATATTTCTATTTGCCAGTTTCTTCTTATTTTCTTATATCTATTTACAGCTCTTGTCTATCTATGTGTCTGGTGGTAGGTGTTTCTGTACAGCTGGTTATGGGATTGGAATTCATTCCCTTTTTCCTCCTGGTTAAGGGAAATAGTGGTTCCATATATGTTACTGTGTATACTGTTGAAAATAATTTACTCTTTGCTCGTATACCTCTCAACTGTTTAATCATAAATTCTGCACTCTATGTAATCATTTTCAGTGCTATAATATTAGAGTAGTTTGACAAGGCCATTGTCTCTAATAACTCTTTTGTTTTTTTTTTTATAAATATTTACTCCTTTCCTCCACTAGACTAAGTGTGGCTTATATACAACCTTGTTGTTTTAGACCATTTAATTTTCTGGAATTATAATGGAATGGTTGGTTGACCCTGGGGTCAGTTTATAAAGTCTCTCATTCCATTCTTTCATACACAATACAAATTTTAATTCATTTCCTACTATTAATCCAGTATACCACAGTGAATTCAATTTCTCTCTCTCTCTTGTAGCTATATAAAAATTATGCTAGGAAACAGAAGCAGATTAAAACAATTTCACAACTTTTTCCTGAAAAACAAGTTTTCCTTAGATTTAAACCAACCTTGGTTTAGACTTTCTATGGGATTCTACTTTACAGGATCTTCCTCTACACCTATACAGAATTATCAGGTTACTACCTGATGATTAAATTATGTTAAATGTAGATTGGTAAAATTTAATACCTTAGAGACAAATTTTGTTTTTATATGTAGCCAATTCATACCATAATAAACAGGAAGACAATTTAACTCAGAGACATACCACTCATGCAGTCGACCAACCTCCCAACCTTAGAGTTCTTCTGTCTCCCAGAACTCACCCCCGAGCTAAGATCACCTCCTGGAACAGATCAACCTCTAATCTGTACAAGAGCAGCTTATTTAAGCTATTGTTCCCCAAAGCATGTTTCTAATTCTGCATCCAGAATCTCAGGATGCTTTTCTTCCTGTTTGCCTAGGCTTCCCAATTTAGGGATTCTTTAAAGTTGTTTTATGCTTTTCCTTAGCTTTTCTAGCTTTTTACCTCTTCCCAACTACTTTCCTCATCATTGGGGAAATTCAGATTTTTCCTCAAAAATCTAAATTTAAAACTTACTTTCTTTCAAGGATTTTTGAAAGGTTGTGGGGAAATATTTGCCTCATCCATCCTCACAGATTTAGCAAGTGATCTCATCATCTCATTTTGGTCAATTTGCACCACAATAATTTATTCATTTCCTCATTTAAATGTTTAATTACATTCACAAAATAATTATCCTTTGGGGTCCACTCCCCTTAGGATTAAAGTTCAAGTATCTAACTTTAAAATTCAATCACATGAATTGGGGGATGCACTCTTTTCTTATCCGCATAACTCTTCTGGCTATCTTGTGCTGTTTTGATGTTCTTTTGTATCTGTTTGACAATTCTTTCCATTTCTTGTAAAGCATCTGGTCCCAACATTAGTTTGTCTTCTGGCTGACTCCAGCTCAAAGGAGTACGACACTTCCTTCCATACAGTTCCTCAAACAGACTCATTTTGATGGAGGATTGATAGTTGTTATTATAGGCAAATTCAGCTAAATGTAAGAAATCTTCCCACTTTGAGGGTCTATCCATCACATACATTCTCAGCATGTCCTCCAAAATTTGATTAGTTCTTTCCGTTTGACCATCAGTCTGAGGGTGGTAGGCAGTGCTAAAATTCAATTTAGTGCCCATTCCTCCAAATAATCCCTTCCAAAAGGCTGCTGTAAACTTAGCATCCCTATCAGAAACAATCACCTTAGGAACCCCATGGAGCCTTACTACCTCCTTGAGGAACACATTCGCTACTTGAGCTATTCCAAAGGTGGATTTCACTGGTATAAAGTGAGCAGCTTTGGTTAAAATTTCTACTACTACCATTACAGAATCATGCTGGTATTTGGTTTTGGGTAACCCTGTAATGAAGTCCATGGAAACGGTGTCCCACTTCCATTCTGCAATGGGCAAAGGGTTCAGAAGGCCGGAAGGATGCTGATGTTCAACCTTAACTAATTGACATTCCATGCATCTACTTAAATATTCTACTACATCTCTCTTCATTCCTGGCTAGAACAACTTCTTTTTCAGGGCTGTTAACATTTTCTGATATCCTGGATGTCCTGCATAAGGTTGTTTGTGGTACTCATCTAGAATTTCCCTTTTTAAGGACTCTACATTGGGAATATACAATCTGTTGTTATAACAGATCAGCCCTTTTTGGTTTTGAGTGAAATCAGTTTTCTCCTTTTTCTCTAATTGCACCAGAAGTGTTTCATAATTTGGGTCTTGGTTTGCGGCCTTATTCACCAAATCTTCTACATCAATCTGAGCACTACTTCCAATATTATTGATATTTTGACAAGCATTTCTGCTCAATGCATCAGCAACTTTATTTTCCTTCCCTCTAATATGTTTTATGTCCATGTCAAACTCACTTAAAAAGGACAGCCATCTGGCTTGTCTAGCATTCAAATCAGGTTGGGAAAAGAAATATTTGAGACTAATATGATCAGTCATCAATGTAAAGTTTTTTCCAAGAAGATAGTGCCGCCACATTTTCAAAGCATGAATAACAACTGCTAATTCTAAATCATAGGCACTATAATTCTGTTCGTGTATCTTCAGTTTCCTAGATTCATAGGCAATCACTGAATTTTCCTGCAAAAGAACTCCTCCCAATCCTTCTCTACATGCATCCGTACATACCACAAATTCCTTATCAGGATCTGCAATCTTCAGTATAGGGGCTATAGTAAGTTTCAGTTTTAATTGGTCAAAACTGTTTTGACATTTTTCAGTCCATTCAAACTTGACACCTTTCCTTTGTAAGGAAGTGATGGGATGTGCTATGGCAGAAAATCTCTCCACAAATCTGCGATAATAGCCTGCAATCCCCATGAATGATCTAATTGCTGAAACATCAGCGGGTACTGGCCATTCTTTTATAGCCTTTATCTTCTCCGGGTCAACAGCAAGGCCTTGTTCAGAAATAATATGACCCAAGTATTGGATCTTGTCCTTATAGAACTCACATTTTCTAAATTTGGCGTATAGCTGATTTTCCTTTAGAGTTTGCAATACTATCCTTAGGTGTTCTTTGTGTTCCTCCTCACTTTTTGAGTAACTAAAATATCATCTATGAACACAAGGACAAATTTATCCAAGTACTTGTTTAACACACTGTTCATTAGGCACATGAATGTGGCAGGGGCGTTTGTCAAACCAAAAGGTAGGACTACAAATTCGTAGTGGCCATACCTGGTTCGAAAGGTTGTTTTGCTGATGTCTTCCTCTTTAATTCTAAGCTGGTGGTAACCAGTTCTTAAGTCAATTTTCGAGAATACTGAAGCTCCTCTCACTTGATCAAAAATATCATCAATTCTAGGCAAAGGATATCTATTTTTAATGGTCAACTTATTTAGTTGCCGATAATCAATGCACATCCTAAAAGTTCCATCTTTCTTTTTCACGAATAGCACTGGTGCTCCCCAAGGAGATAGACTCGGTCTGATATACCCTTTATCTAGCAGTTCTTGCAATTGCATTTTCAGTTCCATAAGTTCAGGACGACTCATTCGATAAGGCGCTCATGAAACAGGTGTTGCTCCCGGCACCAGATCGATTGAGAAGTCAATCTCTCTTTTTGGGGGAAGATGAGGGATTTCCTTTGGAAAAAATTCCTTGAATTCTCTTATTACTGGTACAGCATCCAGTAATTCTTCTTCAGTTTTCTGTTCTGTTTCTTCCACATGCACTGCATAAACTTGGTGTCCTTTTCTAGCTGTTCTTTTTAATTGCAATGCTGAAATTTGTCTTATAGAAATAGGTTTTGGTTTCCCTTTGAGAATAAAAGTTTTCCCTTCCTCATCTACACAATGCAAAGTCTTATCCCAGCAATTCATCAAAGCTTTCTTCTTTTCCAACCAGTCCATTCCTATCAATAGATCATATGACCCTAAGGGTAGAATGTTCAAATTCACTTCTGTTCGAAACTCATTTAATTGGATTTCTGTTCTGGGCAGTTTATGTGTTACCTTTCTTTTTGTTCCAGTGGCCAACTGTACCAACCATGACTCTTGAAATTTTTCAGTTTTTAAGTTACATTTTTCTACAATCTTTGGACTAATGTAACTCAAAGAAGCACCTGGATCAATCAGAACAGTAACAGGTAGGTCAGAAATCTTACCCTCTATTTCCACCATGGTTGCTTGATGTTCTGCTTACCGATTTTCCAGGGCTGCACTGATAGTTGGTATGTTTCTGGCTATATCATTTACTGTTGTCGCTTCCCGATCCCTCATGAGCATATGAATGTTTCGATGAGAGCAGTCCCTCAAAATATGGGGTTCTCCACAGCCCCAACATTTCAAGGGCTCCTTCATTCTGACCGTCCCCTCCTTTTTACTGTCTCCATCTATTGGTTTTGAAGCCACTTGAGACTGGGCAGTTTGACTTTCTTTGGGTTTATTAAACCTTTTCCACTGATGATCTCTGCCAAAATTCTTCAAATAGGCTGGTTTCTGTTTTCTCCCTTTGAATTCATTCTTATTTACCCAACTTTTCCCTTGTTCAGTTTTTCCTTTGAACTGTTGGTAACACAATCTGGCTTTTCTAACAGCTTCGTCCATTGTTTTCGGGTTGTCAAACTCAATTTTCTCTTTGTATACCGCAGGAAAACAATTTAGAAACCTCTGTACCTTTGCCTTTTCTTCCCTTATGTAAGGTACATATCTTAATAGATTGGTAAATTTAGTAACAAACTCATCGATAGTGAGCTGTCCCAATCTAAGCTCATGAAATTCTTTTGCTTTGTCGTCATAGTACCGCTCATTCAAGTAGCGATTCTTGAATTTAGCTTGGAAATCTTCCCAAGTAACTGTCTTTTCATCTATGGCATGCACCATCTTTGTCTCCTCCCACTACAAGGTAGCCTTACCTTGAAGCTGGTAGACAGCTAATATGGCCTTCAGATTGCTTTCATATTCATAAACCTGGAAATACTTAATCATATTCAGCAACCAGGCTTCAGCATCTTCCTCCTTCTCCCCATCATAGGAGGGAGGTTTGATTTTTCGGAATTCCCCTTGTAATTCCTTTTTCTACTTATTCTGATGCCTAATAGCATCTTCCTCATCAGATTCATCAGTTTTCCTCTTTCCGGAACCTTCGCCTTCTTGGCTGTTCCGTGAGGTTAATTCCCTAATGAGCTTTTCCTGCTCCTCACTGGCTAATGACAATCTGTCATTCTGGCTTTTTATCTCAGCCAATTCTTGTTGCAAATTTCGCAACATAGCCATCATGGCCGCATTGGGATCTGGCTCACCACGCAGATCGACATAAATTTCGCCACCTTCTTCCATTCTATCACCCCACTGTACACTACATAGCACAGGTCAGTGAAAAGAAAAGAACAAAAAAAAACAAACTTTTGTGACAGCAATAAAATTTCACAGTGAGTACACAGCAATCGTGAGCACAATGTCACCAGCCCAGTTTTATAACTTGGGCTCTGATACCATTTGTCACACCTCCAAATTTCACACAGAAATATTTTTTT